>JAWZYT010000205.1:185000-202500 GCA_034508575.1 Petrolisthes manimaculis
TGTATATGGCATTCACATTACAATACATTAACACTTCTGATGGATCGTATGTGTATGTATGTGTATGTGAGTGTATGTGTGTGTGTCAATGATGCACGTATGTACATTTGGACACATGAATGGGTGGTACAGCCCAAGTGAAAGATGGTCCATTTCTCCCAATATCAAGTTCCTTAATTAGTGCCAAATAGGAGACATCAGGGGCAGAAGTCAGTCAGTATTGAGGATGGTAATAAAAAGCAAGTACCTGATAATAGACACTGGTTAGGTTACTCAAATTGGACAAATATATTTCACCTGCAAGGGCTGTACCACCCATTCATGTGTCCAAATGTACAGTTGGACACATGAATGGGTGGTACAGCCCTGCAGGTGAAAGATACTTGTCCCATTTGAGTAACCAGTGTCTATTATCAGGTACTTGCTTTTTATTACCATCCTCAATACTGACTGACTTCTGCCCCTGATGTCTCCTATTTGGCACTAATTAAGGAACTTGATATTGGGAGAAATGGACCATCTTTTACCAGGGCTGTACCACCCATTCATGTGTCCAACTGTACATGTATCATTGACAGACTGTATGTATGTACCCTCTTCTGTCCTTTAATCACAGTGACAACATTCGGTTCTTCTTGACTATGTGTGAATATTTTTTATGTGTATATATATGATGGTGGTATCTACGGTATAGTTTCCTCTGGTATTTATATAGTAGGCTATGCACCCGTTTGGTCACAGAGACATTGCTTGCTTGCTTGCTTAGTTGCTTGGTTGGTTGCTTGCTTGCTTGGTTGGGGTCTTCACTAACGATAATATAGAAGAGTAAGGCTGAGACTAAGACATTCGTGTTGTATGTATGTGTGTATGTATGTAAGTATATGTGTGTATGTATGTATGTATGTACCCTTTTGGTCAAACTAACTATATTCTTCAGGTCCTGGCTAAGTTATATATATATGTATGTTTGTGTATGTATGCATGTATGTATCAGAGACTTGCTGACTGACTGAGTGTATGATGGCGTGCGTGTGTGTGTGTGTGTGTGTGTGTGTGTGTGTATCATTATTTTCTACAATTTTCACATTCCTCTTTTGTTTTGTTATTATTTACGTCTCCACTCATTAAATGTACAGTTGCCAGCACTTAAAACTGGTACATTCAGAGCTGTTAATCCTCTTTTTTTATTTTCGTGTGTGTGTACCAGTTAAGCTATAAGACTTGTTGTGCTGGCAAATGTACACAACACAACACAACACAACACAACACGACACAGGGACAGACTCTATATATCTATCTAGACTTTATCCCTGGAGGTGTAAGACTTGTGGTGCTGGCAAATGAACACAACACAACACAACACAACACGACACAGGGACAGACTCTAACTATCTATCTAGACTTTATCCCTGGAGGTGCTCTTCATCTGTAACCCGTCGTCCTCTTCGTCCTCAGACACACGGGTGAGGTAAGGAGATTCACGGTCCATCTCATACTGCTCGTCGTCTGTAAAAAAGAGAATCACGACTTGGTTAGAATGTAGTAAGTAAGGGAAACACGAGTTGGTTAAAATAATAATAATTTATAGGTTTTGTTTGTTTTGTTTTTGGTTAATATAATCATTAGTGTTTTGTTTTTTGTTTTTTCAAGGGCATATAGTGTTAGTAAAAAAAATCGTACACATGTTGTTGTTGTTGTTGTTGTTGTTTTCGAAGGCTTACAACATATTTATGGAAAATGTAAAACTACGTAACTGTAATACACTATTATTATTATTAGTATTATTATTATTATTATTATTATTATTATTATTATTGTTTGCAATAACGAGTGTGTGTGTGAGTGTGTGCGTGTGTATGTGTGTGTGTGTGTATCTATTGACTATACATACAACCCATCTTTAGCCAGAGGTGTCATGGATCCGTGTGTGTGTGTGTGTTTTTAAAGGATAGTGTGTGTATTTATTAACCCCATTCAACCCACCATTAGCCAGAGGTGTCTTGGAATCGATGTAGTTGAGAGTGGCATCATCAGTTCGTCGTCTGTCTGGGCCCCAATCAGCATCGGGGCGACATAACTGCTGCACCCTCTGTCACAAAAACATACCACACTCATTACAACCACCAATATAAGAGAAAAAGGAATTATAACCACCAGAATAAAGGAAAAAGTAATTATAACCACCGGAATAAAGGAAAAAGTAATTATAACCACCAGAATAAAGGAAAAAGTAATTACAACCACCAATATAAGAAAAAAAGTAATTACAACCACCAGAATAAAGGAAAAAATAATTACAACCACGAGAATAAATTCAAAAGTAATTACAACCACCAATATAAGAGAAAAAGTAATTACAACCACCAGAATAAAGGAAAAAGTAATTACAACCACGAGAATAAAGGAAAAGTAATTACAACCACGAAAATAAGAGAAAAAATAATTACAACCACCAGAATAAAGGAAAAAGTAATTATAACCACCAGAATAAGAGAAAAAGTAATTACAACCACGAAAATAAGAGACAAAATAATTACAACCACGAAAATAATGGAAAAAAGATTAATAAATATGTGAAGTGAAGTGAAGTGAAGTGAAGTGAAGTTACTGGTGGAAAGATAGAAGAATATTTACAACCACGAGATATAAGAGAAAAAAGATTAACAAATAAGTGAAGTTACTTGTGGAAAAATAGTACAATATTTACAACCACAAACAGAATTGAAAAAAATAATAATTACAACCACGAAAATAAGGGAAACAAGATTCATAAATATGTGGAGTTACTTGTGCAAAGATGGTATAATATTTACAACCACATACAGAATTGAAAAAAATAATAATTACAACGACAAAAATAAGGGAAACAACATTAATAAAAGTAAGTGAAATTACGAAAATGGGTAGAAACGCAAAAAAAAATGAAAATAAATGGAATGAATCAATAATAAATCAGACGATAAAATGGAATATATATATAATTTTCTTGACACATCTCTACTGCATTAGATAAACTCACACCTGTCTAAACCAACACATGTACAGACTTAATTAATTCACCTGCCTAAACCAACACATGTACACACAAATCAACTCGGCCTCACTAAATAAACTAACACTTGTCTAAATTAACACATGTACACACAAATCAATTCAACTCAACCTAATTAAATAAACTCTTAATTGATCAAACCAACACATGTATACACTCATATCAATTTAATCACAGTATATAAAGTCAACCACAGTAAATAACCCAACCACAGTAAATATTAAAAAAAAAATAACCACATAAATAAAATCTAAATCACATACAACAACACAACAGTCCTCTCTCTCTTTCTCTCTCTCTCTCTCTCTCTCTCTCTCTCTCTCTCTCTCTCTCTCTCTCTCTCTCTCTCTCTCTCTCTCTCTCTCTCTCTCTCTCTCTCTCTCTCTCTCTCTCTCTCTGTCTCTCTCTCTCTCTGTCTCTCTCTCTCTCTCTCTTTTTTTTTTTTTAAACTTTCTGGTATAGCTGTACATGGCTGAGCTAAACAGCATAAAAGGCAGCCCTCTGTACACTAGTATGCGGCTTAAAGTGCCACTTTTCTTCGTGGCACTATCTTAAAAGCCGCTTTTTGAATGTTTATGTGTGTCTCATAGGCGTTGGAAATGTTCCTCGCCACCTGTGAGCAGCCACCTTCACTTGTTGGGTGGACAGGTCTCTCTCTCTCTCTCTCTCTCTCTCTCTCTCTCTCTCTCTCTCTCTCTCTCTCTCTCTCTCTCTCTCTCTCACATATGGCCAAAACTTATAATAATTATTCATTATACCCACACACACACACACACACTCTCACTCTCTCTCTCCCACTCACTCTCACTCTCTCTCCCACTCACTACCACTCTCTCACTACCACTCACTCACTCTCACTCTGTCTCAAAACTCACCGCCCACATCGGCCCACTCTTGCCCGCCATCAGCCAGGCAGCACGGACAGGCACGGCCCCAATACACGAGAAGGAGATGAGCCAACCCAACACGTCGGCCCAAACGGGATACTGATATTTACCGTAACTGGAGGGACTGTAGTCGACGAAGGTGAATATGAGGATCACCTGAGAAAGACATAAATATAGAGAGAGGGTTATTTGTTGTTGTTGTTGTGGTTGTTGTTGTTGATTAAAGTGTGTAGGACCTAAAGTAAATAATCACGAGTATCACCTGTGTAAGATTTAATTATATAGGGAGGGTTATTTTGTTTTGTTGTTGTTGTTGTTGTTGTGTGATGATCAGTAGAAAAGAATATTGTTGTTGTTGTTGTTGTTGATTAAAGTACGTGGGGAAAATAATCATGAGTATCACCTGTGTAAGATTTAATTATAAAGGGAGGGTTATTTTGTTGTTGTTGTTGTTGTTGTTGATTAAAGTACGTGGGGAAAATAATCATGAGTATCACCTGTGTAAGACATATGTATGTAGGCAATCATGTAGGGGGAGGGGGGGTTGGTTATTTTGTGTTGTTGTTGTTATTATTGTTGTTGTTGTTGTTGTGTGATGATGACGAGTAGAAAATAATATTTTATTGTTGATTAAAGTACAGTCGCGGTCCAATATAATAATCATCCATATAGTGGTAACTCACGTAAGAGTTTGACAGCTTCCCTCTGTTCCTTAGATGATGAACTTTCCAATAAATAGGTTAACTACCATCTTTTAATTTAATACAAGCAGCTACACACTACTTAAAACAATAACACACACACACACACACACACACAAACACGTTAACTACCATCTTTTAATTTACTACAAGCAGCTACACACTACTTAAAACAGCATAATATGTGAACGTGAAAACATTAGACAGCCAATGGTTTGAGATGCCCATATGTGGATGATTATATTATTATTGGCCGCGACTGTAGCTTATGCAGAGTAAATAAACACAAGTATATTACCTAAAATACATAAAGTAATGATATTGATTTTGAGTTTACGAGTAGAAAAGATATTGAGGATTACAGCATGTGGG
The DNA here is from genome assembly GCA_034508575.1 of Petrolisthes manimaculis. Lineage (NCBI taxonomy): Eukaryota > Metazoa > Arthropoda > Malacostraca > Decapoda > Porcellanidae > Petrolisthes > Petrolisthes manimaculis. The sequence continues at coordinate 190,013 of JAWZYT010000205.1, forward strand.
GTAAATTAATATGAGAATCACTTAGGCTAATAATTAAAGGACTCATGAATTTTGGTTGTGAAATCACGAGTCGAATTTTAAGGTTTTGTGGATTTAAGGTTTTGTGAATTTAAGGTTTTGTGGATTTTAGGTGTGTGTCTGTGTGTGTGGTGCTGTGTGTGTGTATGTATGTGTGTGTGTGTGTGTGTGTGTGTGTATATATGTGTGTGTGTGTATATATGTGTGTGTGTGTGGTGCTGTGTGTGTATATGTGTGTGTGTGTGTGTGTGGTGCTGTGTATGTGTGTTTGTGCAGTGTGTGTGTGTGTGTGTTCGTTTTTGCGTGTGTGTGTGTGTGTATGTGTGTTTGTGCAGTGTGTGTGTGTATGTGTGTGTGTGCTGTGTGTTTATATTCGGTTATTTCGATAAAAATAAAAATGCCAGGACATCTATTATGCAGTTTTTTACTCTGAACAATTAAAATGATTAATTATACTTTCAAACGTTTGTACATCATTAGCGAGGAATTATTTACCTACTCACTTTAATTAGCCCATCATGGAACATATGTGTGTTTAATTATATACACAATATAATGAAATGTACAGTCACTCCCTAAAATCCTTATTTAGACATATTTTAAAGACTCTACATTAAAATAATAATAATAATAATAATAATAATGATACCGGTAATAATAATGATAATAATACTAATACTAATAATAATAATATTAATAATAAAAATAATAATAACAATAATAATAATAATGATGATAATATGCAAAAATATAGCATCTGGAGTCTGACATATTAAATAAAAAAATTCCCACCCACCCTCAAAAAAAAAAAAAAAAAAAAAAAAAAAAAAAAAAATATATATATATATATATATATATATATATATATATATATATATATATATATATATATATATATATATATATATATATAATAATAATAGAAAAAAAATTACTGACAATTATGTAGGTACAGTATTGCAATGCATGACTTTAATAATAATAATAATAATAATAATAATAATAATAAAAACAATAATAATAATAACAACAACAATAAAAACAATAATAATAAAAATAAAAATGGGTGAGAATTAATCAGATACAGATACCGTACTGTACTGTAATGCATGTACTGTATATTTAATAATAATCAAAATAACAACAACAATAATAACAACAATAATAATAATTTACTGTAACACCCCTCCTCCCCAATGGACTTACAAAAACACTGAGTGGATGAGAATGAATCAGCTACAGACGCCGTACTGTAATGCAACGTAACTCATCCACGTATACTCACAAAGACACTGAGTGGAGTGATGAATTTCCACACGGTTCGCCAGTAGTAGAAAGGGAATGGTTGGAAGCCCAGCATGAGTTTGATGTCGTCCATGAAGTTGTCCACACCGTATACCCACGAGACGGCAATTAACTTTTTAGGGAGAGAGAGGGGGAGAAAAGAGAGTGTGTGATTAGAGAGAGAGAGAGAGATGGGGGGAGAAGAGAGGGAGTGTGATTAGAGAGAGAGATGGGGGAGGGAGAAGATGAGAGAGAGGGAAACAAATGAGAGAGTGTGAATGGTTGATACATCTTTGGGTTAGAGAGAGAAATATGAAAGAGAATTAGTGAAAAGTCTTGGGTTTTAAAGAGAGAGAGAGAGAGAGTTTAAGATAGTGAGATAAGTATTGAAACACCTGGGGTTATATTATTCAGGAGTGAATTAAATAAATATTATTGACACATTATAATCACCAAGGTTATGAATGATAATGATGCCACACTCACAACTCAATCAACCAATCATAAATGAGGAGATATATGACGTCACAACACTCACAACTCAATCAACCAATCATAAGAGAGAGAATACATGACGTCACAACTCACACCTCAATTAACCAATCATAAGAACGATTTACAATGACGTCACAACTCACACCTCAATTAACCAATCATAAGAGCGAGCTACAATGACGTCACAACTCATTCACATCTTACCAACCAATCACAAGAGAGAGAATACATGACGTCACAACTCTCACCTCAATTAACCAATCATAAGAACGATTTACAATGACGTCACAACTCATTCACCTCTTCCCAGCCAATCACAACACGACGACACTCACCTCGACACAGCCAATCATGAGAGCCGAGTAGGTTCCTGAGAAGTTGTCTAGGAGTTGCAGTATATACATTCCGTGTCGCGTACACATGGTCAGACCCACAGCACACCCCGTCATACACACCACACACACGGTTTTTCTGTTGGTAGTGATTAAAAGTTACGTTAGGTTAGGTTATGGTCTGGTCTGGTTTGGTTTGGTTTGGTATGGTTAGGTTAGGTTAGGTTTAGTTAGGTTAGGTTAGGTTAGGTTTGGTTTGGTTAGGTTTGGTCTGGTTTGGTTTGGTTTGGTTTGGTTAGGTTATGGTTAGGTTAGGTTATGGTTAGGTTAGGTTAGGTTTGGTTTGGTTTGGTTAGGTTAGATTAGGCTAAATTAAGATTAGATTACAGTTAGGTTAGGTTAAGGTTAAGGTTAGGGTTAGGTTAGGTTAGATTAAATTAAGGTTACAATACGGTTAAACTAAGATTAGATTACGATTAAATTAACAGAAAACAAACACCATTATTGTATTTGCTCTTCCATGAAACAACACAACACAAACAACACCACAACAACAACCACAAACACAAACAAACATCACACGTGGACTTACTTGTAATGACGTTTAACCCCCAGGAAGTCGACGAGGCAAGTGATGACAGTCTGGACGATAGTAAACTGCGACCCCAGACCCAAGGTAAGTAACATGACGAAGAAGAGAATGGACCAGAGTGGGGAGATGGGTAGTCGTGCCACAGCCTCAGGGTAAGCGATGAAAGCCAAGCCAGGACCTGTTGTTTTGGTGAGGGAAGGTGTGGGTAATAATAATGATGATAATGTGTGTGTGTTGTTGTTGTTTTGTGGTGGTGGTGGTGGTGGTGGAAGGGGAGGGTGTGTGTTGTTGTTGTGGTGGTGTGTGTGTGTTGATGTGTCTGTGTTTGTGTTGTTGTGGTGGTGAGAAAAGGTGCGTGTGTGTCTGTGTGTGTGTGTGTGTGTGTATGTATCTGCATGTGTGTGTGGTGAGGTGAGGTAAGGTAAGGGAAGGGGGGTGTGTGTGTCTTGTGTGTTGTTGACATTTAAATAAAGAGGAAGGAGTGGATGTGCTTAAATTTTTCAGTGTCTTTGTGGTCGTGGAAGTTGTGGTTGTTATAGTTGTGGTCGTGGTGGTTGTGGTTGTGGTAGTTGTGGTTGTAGTGGTTGTGGTCGTGTGCAAGTATTATTATCTATCATTTTTTGTTATTTTAGCAGGATGTGGTTAAATATTTCAGAGTATGCATGTGTGTTGGTGGTGGAGGTGGTGATGGTGTGAGAAAGTCTTTATGTATCTATCTATCTATTCATTTATCTATTTACTTGTGGGAGTTTTTATGTATCTATCTATTTATTCATTTATTTATTTATTTGTGGGAGTGTTTATGTATCTATCTATCTATTTATTAATTTATATATTTACTTGTGGGAATTTTTATGTATCTATCTATCTATCTATTTATTCATTTATCTATTTACTTGTGGGAGTTTTTACGTATCTATCTATTTATTTATTCATTTATTTATTTTATGTTGGAAGGATGTGGTCAATTTTTTCAGATGGTGTGTGTGTGTGTGTGTGATGTTGGAGTTTCAGTATTTTTTTTTTATAAAGTCTCGTATATTAATTTTTTGTATGTTTTATCAGTGGTTGTGTGTATGGTAATATTGTGGGTTTATAGTGTATATATTTTTAGGGTGCTATATATACAGGTTATAATACATACATACATATATACATACACATACACAGCTATCACTGAACGTACACACATATTTCTATCATTCTGTTTACACACACAGACATTTATCAATCTATGTACACACACTTATTAATAATTTTACTTACACACGCATACACATACACACATTTATCATTTTACACACACACACACACACACACACACACACACACACACAAATATATAACCATCATCCCACACACACAAACAAACAAACACTAACCATCGGCTGCCACTTCGCTGACCGGAACCCCCATCTCGTAGGCCATAAATCCCACTATGCCAAAGATGACGAACCCAGAGAGGAAGCTGGTAAGGCAATTGGCAACAGTGATGAATAAGGCGTCTCTGTTGGGGTGGGAAAAAAGAGGAGGAGGAAGAGGAGACATTAGTGGGTGATGGGAGGGAAAGATGGATGGATTATAATTGTGTATGTGTGTGTGTTTGTGGAATGGTAGATGTGTGTGTGTGTGTGTGTAAATAGAATAATAAAATACGTATTATGTGTGTGTGTGTGTGTGTGTAAATAGAATAATAAAATACGTATATGAGTGTATCTGTGTGTGTGTGTAAATAGAATAATAAAATAAGTATGTGTGTATAAACATGTGTGTATATAGAATGATAAAATACGTATATGTGTGTATGAGTGTGTGTAAATAGAATAATAAAATAAGTATGTGTGTGTAAAATGATAGATACGTATGCATGTGTGTGTATGTGTGTGTAAAATGATAAAATACGTATATGTGTGTATGAGTGTGAGTAAATAGAATAATAAAATAAATATGTGTGTATAAACGTGTGTATGTGTATACCTAAAACAGATATATGAGTAAATAGAATGATAAATATATATGTGTGTATGTGTGTGTGTAAATAGAATAATAAAATACGTAATATGTGTGTGTGTGTGTGTGTAAATAGAATAATAAAATACGTAAATGTATGTGTGTGTATGTGTGTATGTAAATAGAATAATAAAATACGTATATGTGTGTGTGTGTATGCGTGTGTGTAAATAGAATAATAAAATACGTATATGTATGTATGTGTGTGTGTAAATAGAATGATAAAATACGTATATGAGTGTATCTGTGTGTGTGTAAATAGAATAATAAAATACGTATATGTATGTATGTGTGTGTGTAAATAGAATAATAAAATACGTATATGAGTGTATCTGTGTGTGTGTAAGTAGAATAATAAAATACGTATATGTATGTGTGTGTATGTGTGTGTGTAAATAGAATAATAAACTATGTATATGTGTGTGTGTAAATAGAATGATAAAATAAGTATGTGTGTATAAATGTGTGTCTCTATATAGCTTACCTAAAGCAGTTATTGGTGAACTTGTTATAAGATGCGAGTGTAATGAGACCACCCCAACACGGACCCAGAGAGAAGAAGATCTGCATAGCTGCATCTGCCCACACCTGTACACACAAAAAAAAAAAAAAAAAAAAAAAATATTATTAGATATTATTATTATTATTATTATATTTGGAGACGTGATTATATTGCACACATATATACAATCACACACACATAAACATACACACTCATACACACTGTTATTAGATATTGTTATTATTATTATTATTATATTGGAAACATACATATTCACACTGATTATATTGCACACACACACACACGCACACGCACACACACTCACACACACACACACACACACACAATACTATTAGATATTGTTATTATTATTATTATTATTATTGGATTTGGAGACATGATTATATTGCACACATACACACACAGAAACATACACACACACATACACATACACACACCTAAAACTTAAACGTTCCTCCACACCACTTGATCTACCCATCCGTCTCTATAAGGAATTTGCCCCGGAACTTGCCTTACCGTTGACCTCCATCATCAATGCTTCTTTTCAACAATCTATGTCTCCTTCTGACTGGAAACACTCGTACATAACCCCAATACCTAAATCAACCAACCCAAAATCTCTTGATGAACTACGGCCAATTGCGATTACCCCTGTCCCAAGCTTGATTTGTGAAAGCTTCGCAGCCGAATGGACTTACTCTGATATTACCAACCAGATAGACCCACGTCAATATGGTAATGTAAAATCCTCCTCAACAACCCATTACCTTATCAACTTCCTCGATTTCATTCACAAAAATCTTGACAAACGTTCCACCTCAGTTACTGCAGTATTCATTGATTTCTCCAAAGCTTTTGACTTAGTCGACCACACCACAATCATCACCAAATCACTTCAACTCGGCCTCAGGGAGAATCTTGTTTCTTGGTTAGCAGATTTTTTACACAACCGTCAACAAGCCGTCAGATTCCAAGGCAAAACTTCCACTTTTCAAACACTTTCCTGCGGTGTACCTCAGGGTACACGCATGGGCCCACTCTGCTTTCTCACATTAATTAATGATGCCATTCAAAACACTCAACTGTGCTGGAAATATGTAGATGACACTACCATAGCCACACCTATTTACAATATTTCCCCTGATTACAGCAGTATTCAAACTATCCTTGATACCCTATTGACCTGGACCCGTGATAATCACATCACCATAAACAAAAATAAAACTGTAGTCATGCATTTCAACCTCGCCTCAAAGCCTATCCCCCAACCTATTCTCAAACTAGGTAACCATACCCTCAACGTGGTCCACTCCATCAAATTGCTAGGCATCCTCATTCATGACAAACTACAATGGGATCCACTTGTTAATTCTTCAGTCACATCATCATCTTTTAGACTTCACATGCTACGTACACTAAGAAAATTAGGAGTCCCCACTAACGACTTGATACACCTTTACAAAACTTTCATCCTACCCAAGCTCTGCTATGCTTCACCCGTTTGGTCTTCCTCACTTAATTCTACACAAAGATGCAAATTGGAAAAGATTCAAAAGAGAGCTCTTAGGATCATCCTGGGACCAAACTACACTCACTATCAAGATGTAATCTCTCTACTGGGCCTCTCCACTGTTTCCGATATACATAAATCACAACTACAACAATTTGCAACAAAACTTCTTAACAATCCAAGATACCGACACTTCCTACCTGCCGATGCCCCTCCTCCTCAACGAGCTGTTCGTCACCATAATCGCCTCGTCCCTATCAAAGCTCCACGGACTGACAGATATAAGAACAGCGCCATTCCTACCATTGTAAAATTTATTAACTCATAAGTTCATTAATGTCTACATTTAAAAGCTTTTATTAGGGGTGTATTTGTTTATATTTTGTCTTTATTTTGTGTTAGTACAGTACTTGTGCACATGTCGGACGCCCACAAGTATGATTATATCCTTTACCTCGACTATATTTACCTTTGTTTCTATGTATATTTTCAGCTCCTGGGCTGCATATTTATCAATAAACCGTTAATTATTATTATTATTATTATTATTATACACACTATCACACACACACACATACACATATTAATTAAAACTAACATTAGATACTATTATTATATTCCGACACACACACACACACACACACACAAAAAAAAAAAAAAAAAAAAAAACAATCCAACATTACCCTGGCAGTAAGTAGTTTCTCCCACTTTGGTGTGATGTAGAATGAAACCCCATCCATGTAGCCAGGTAAAGTAACAGCCCTGGCGAAGAGAATCACTAGCACCGTGTAGGGGAAGAGGGCAGTGAAGTAAACAGCCTGTGGAGGGAAAGGGAAAAGGAAACAGTGATTAGGGGAGGGAGATAGGGATGAAGGGAGAGAGAGACGGAGGGAGGGGGTTGGGTGAGAGAGAGGGAGGGCAGCGTGTAAGGGGAGAGGGCAGTAAAGTAAACAGCCTGTGGAGGGAAAGGCTACAGAGATTAGGGGAGGGAGAGAGAGAGAGGGAAGGGGCGACGAGAGACCAGCAGTGGGCTGATTGGAAGGGAACGTTAATGTGTGTTGTGTTTGAGGAAGTGTCATCAATGAGAGACGAACATTGCAGTGGGCTGATTGGAAGGGAACGTTAATGTGTGTTGTGTTTGAGGAAGTGTCATCAATGAGAGACGAACATTGCAGTGGACTGATTGGAAGGGAACGTTAATGTGTGTTGTGTTTGAGGAAGTGTCATCAATGAGAGACGAACATTGCAGTGGGCTGATTGGAAGGGAACGTTAATGTGTGTTGTGTTTGAGGAAGTGTCATCAATGAGAGACGAACATTGCAGTGGGCTGATTGGAAGGGAACGTTAATGTGTGTTGTGTTTGAGGAAGTGTCATCAATGAGAGACGAACATTGCAGTGGGCTGATTGGAAGGGAACGTTAATGTGTGTTGTGTTTGAGGAAGTGTTATAAACGAGAGACGAACAATTGCAGTGGGCTGATTGGAAGGGAAGGGTATTGTTGTATTGATGAATGAAGGAATATTTTATGCGTACTGGGTGGGGCGGTTGTGTCATGAGGAAAGGTCAGACACACACACACACACACGAACACACACACACATTCCGGGTCCAATTGATTCCTAAGATCATTAAATTTACACACACACACACACACACACACACAAACACACACACACAAACACATGCCAAGAGTAATAATTATGCACCCTTGACATATAAGAAGATTGTGTGTGTGTGTGTGTGTGTGTATAAGTTATAGGTGAATGTCCTTTACATTATTCATATCCCGTCTGGTCCAACATGCACTGTCATTCATCTGTCTCTCAAAAAAATAAATTGTTGGGTATAATGCTTAGAGGTTGGTGTGTGTGTGTGTGTGTGCGTGTGTGCGTGTGTGTGTGTGTGTGTGTTGGTAGGTCACTGATTGTTACTGAAGTGTTGTAACTCCTTTGTGTGTTGCCTATGTTGGGTATTATGTATGTTGGGTATTAAATTGGGTATTATAAAATTGGGTTATTATGCCATGGTTTAGCTTAGATGGTGTGTATTGGTAGGTCACTCATTGTTACTGCATGCGGTGTTGTAACTCCTTTGAGGGACCCTGTGTTGTTGTAGTAGGAAAATTGAAGATAAATGAGTCCTTCAGATATTACCACGAAACACAACTTATCTGGAAGGAGCTAACTTGTTTCGTGGGTGGCATGGTCAGGAGGAATCAGAAGCCTCCCAATTTTATACACGATCACAGGGTCCTTTATTTGTGTTGCCTCTCTCTCTGTGTGTGTGTGTGTGTGTGTGTGTGGATACTGTTTCTCCCGTGTGGTGTTCAGGGGCAGACTGTCATCATCTCAGGTGGCTGGATAGGATGGTTGGTTTCTATATAGTGTTAATTTTCTTGCTGGCGGAGATTCGTTTGATTGTTTGTAATGTGTGTCACCATCGTTGTTTTGCATCATTGTATAGTTGCCAAAAAAGGTATTGCGACAACTATTCATACAACATTAAATATATTAATGTCCATAGTTTTTTGTAGGGATTATAAGTATGTATTACAGAAGGATATGTATATTTCCTTCTGTTATACATGCTTATAAGTATGTATTACAGAAGGATATGTATATTTTCTTCTGTTATACATGCTTATAAGTATGTATTACAGAAGGATATGTATATTTCCTTCTATTAATACATGCTTATAGTCCCAACAAATAGTTATGGATATTACTAGGGTTAAAGTTCTATCAAGATTTGTCGCAGTATCTTATTTGGCAACTGTACATGTTCTTTAAGATGAGAAGTAATGTGTTGTATCCTCTTAACTCGTGTCTGTCACCTTCTCACTCAATTACATACATTCCTTAACCTAAATTTAACCCCTTCACTCAAATTCATACATTCCATTCAGTCACTTTTCACCCACCTTGCCCATACTGGAGACTCCCTTAATCAACACGAGGAACACGACCACCCAAGAGAGAATGAGACACAAGCAGAGGCGCCACTGTAAAATGTGTCCATCATCGTCGTGGAAGCCTTCTGAGATGTCCAACATAAAGTTACTGTGTTGGGGAAGGAAGAGAAGGTAAAATTAGTTAGTTATTGTATTTTGAAGAGGGTAGAGAAGGTAAATAAATTAGTTACTGTATTTGGAGAAGTGTGAGAGAAGGTAAATGGTAGTTAGTTATTGTATTAGTTATAAGTTAGTTACTGTGATTGGGAAGGGAAGAGAAGGTAAAATTAGTTAGTTAGTTATTGTATTTGGAAGGGAAGAGAATGTAAATGAGTTAGTTATTATATTTGGAGACGAGGAGAGGGAAAGTAAATAGGTTAGTTATTGTATTTGAATGGGAGGGGAAAGTAAATAAGTTAGTTAGTTACTGTATTTGAAAGAGGGAAGAAAATGTAAATAAGTTAGTTATTGTATTTGGGAAGGGGAGGGAAGAGAGTTATTGTATTAGTTAGTTATTGTATTTGAAAGGGAGGGAAGAGGAAGGTAAATAAATAAGTTAGTTATTGTATTAGTTAGTTATTGTATTTGGGAAGGGGAGGGAAGAGAGTTATTGTATTAGTTAGTTATTGTATTTTGGAAGGGAGGGAAGAGAAGGTAAATAAATAAGTTAGTTATTGTATTTGGAGACGAGGAAGAGAAAGTAAATTGTGGTTAGTTATTGTATTAGTAAGTTTCTGTATTTGGAAAGGAAAGGAAAGGGGAGGTGGGGGAAGAGAAGGTGGTATGTGGTGGTTAGTAAGAGAAAGATAATACATACACACACACACACACACACACACACACAGACAAGAGAGAGAGAGAGAGAGAGAGAGAGAGAGAGAGAGAGAGAGAGAGAGAGAGAGAGAGTAAGCACACACAACACACACACCACAAAACCCATCCATGCTTTCCTTTCCTTTCCTCTCTCATATAACACTCACTGGAAAAACTCGTCTGCTGGTGGATTCATATTATCAGCCACCGTCCTCAGTTCCTTCCATTCCTCGGGTGTCGTCTGGTTTCGGAACATACACTCGCCCTCTATGGACATAATGCCGAGGTGGGAGGTGCAATTCTTGGTGTCGAATCTAGAGAGTGTAAAATGTGGATTAGAAATATCATGTGTGTACGAATTCTTTGATGATTTTTGTGTGTGTGGGATTGTGGGTGAGAGAGAGAGACAGAGTGTATGTGTGTGTGTGTGGGGGGGGGGGTTTGTGTATGATTGTGTGTGTGTGTGTGTGGGTGTGGTTTTGTGTGTGATTGTGTGTGTGTGTGTTTGTGTGCAGTATTATGCTACGTAACATATAAACAAATAAATTATGACCATTAGAATATATAGAGACAACAGACAAATTTATAAACTGGTTCTTGTTTATATTTACTTGACATATAAACACACACACACACACACACACATACAACAAAAACAACAACACAACAACAACAACAACACACACACAACACACCACAACAACACAGACACCCACCTTCACACCCACACAACACAACAACACACCACAACACCCACAACACACCACAGCACAACACACACACACACACACAACACAACACACCACAACAAAACACACACCTACCCACCTTCGACAAGCCTCGGTATTCCACCAATGATCACACGACTCCCAAGGCAACTCGGCCGTGAAGGAGGAGAAGAGGTAGAAGAAGGCCCAAGCTATGATCACGTTGTAGTAGAGAGCGATGAGGAAAGCGATCATAAACATCCCCACCCCTAGGCCCTGGAAGAGAGGCACCACTTTCCATATGGTGATGGGACCCTGTTGACCGAATTGTCCCAGGCTCAACTCGAAGAAGAAGAGAGGAAGGCCCGTAATTATCAGCATCATCACGTAGGGTATGAGGAAGGCCCCTGTAATGATGGTGGAAAGTAATGGGGATTGGATTAGTGTAAGGCTTGGAAAAAAGGAGGGAAGGTTGGTTAGTTGGATGGATGGGGTTTTGTGTATTATATTTCATTCGTATATTTTATTGCACGTGTTTACTTGCTTACTCCTTCAGCTATATATAATCTACTCACTATAAGTCACATATACACACACACCTATACATACACTCTCACACACACACACACAACTAATACACCTATTCACTGATACCTACACATACACCCACACACACAAACTCACCCCCACCCACCTACCAACCCACACACACACCATCCCACTCACTCACTCACCTCCTCCATTGCGATAACACAGATAAGGGAATCGCCAAATGTTCCCGAGTCCCACAGCGAAGGACAGACACGAGAGGATAAACTCGATCTTGTTGCCCCATACTTCACGGTCGCCTCCTGTGATGCTGATACTTTTCTCGTCGTCGGCTCTGTTGACGGTGATCCGGATTTCGTTCGCGTCCGATTCCAGTGATGCATTGCCCTGTGTGTGTGTGTTGGGGGAAAGTTAATGGATGATAGTGTAGGGTTGGGTTGAGAAAGAGAGAGTGATAGATTGAGAGAGAGTGATGCATTGCCCTGTGTGTGTTGGGGGGAAAGTTAATGAATGATAGGGTTGGTTAGGGTTGGTGTTGGTTTGTTTGAGAGAGAGTGAGAGAGAGAGGAAGGGAAGGTGGAGGTAATGAGAGGGGGTAGGTTAGGGTTGGTGTTGGGTTGAGAGAGAGAGAGTGATAGATTGAAAGAGAGGGAGGGAGGGAGGGGGAAAAGTTAATGGATGATAGTGTAGGGTTGGGTTGAGAA
>JAWZYT010000205.1:210000-227500 GCA_034508575.1 Petrolisthes manimaculis
TCAGTCATCATTTCCCCCTCTTCATTAAGTAATGGACCAATGCCGCTTCTTATCTTTCTATTACTGTTTATATATTTGTAAAATGACTTTGGATTGATCTTACTGTCCCTTGCTATTTTTACTTCAAATTGCCGTTTTGCCGATTTTATGAGCCTTTTAACTGATCTACGAGAGTTTTGATACATATTGACTGCTACTTCACTACTGTCTCTTTTCTTAATTTTGTGGTACTTTTGTCTGTCTTTAATTGCTCTTCCTATATCTGTATTGTACCATGGGGGTTTGCTGTTTATATTGTTCATTATTCTTTTCATTGGGATATATGTATTCTGAGCTTCCATAAACTTGTGTTTGAATTCTAACCACATGCTATTAGTATCAGTTATGTCCTCAATGTGTCTATGTATGTTTCTTAGATCACGTTTCATGCTGTTATAGTCAGCTAACCTAAAGTCTGGAGTTAAGATATTGTTAGTTGTATTGGGCTGACTATTATTAAGGTTAAATCTTATCATTCTATGATCACATGAATCGAGGTGTTCTCCAACATTGACATCAGTTATTAAGTCCTCATTTGTTACCAATACAAGGTCAAGAATATTATCCCCTCTAGTTGGTTCTCTGACAAGCTGTGACATGAAATTATCTCCCACGAACTCTAGTAATCTATTAGGGTCCTGGGCTTCACTAGTATTTATATTCCAATCTATTCTTGGAAGATTAAAGTCGCCAAGTATGACGGTTTCGTCTGAGTTTAGTGTATCTTTTAACGTGTTATATAACATTAAGTCTTCCTCCAACGTGTGACTAGGTCTTCGGTAGACTACGACAATATTGATGTTTATATCATTATCATTAAATTTAGTGCATACTAGTTCTGATTTGTTGTTATGGAGGACAAGTTCGCTTGAGTTGATGGAGTTCCTAACATAAATTGCAACTCCCCCTCCTCTAATTCCTTCTCTGTCCTTGTAATATAGAGTATATGACTCAATTTGATGTTCAGCAATATAGTTTTTGTTCTTGTGATCATAGAAAGTTTCAGTCACGCATATTATATCTATTTTTTCTTCTACCAGTATACATTTGAGTTCATTTAGTTTGTTTGTTAAACTTCTTGCATTAAGAAGTAATACCTTGGTTGATTTTATTCCTGTGTTAGTTCTAGTGGGGACAATTTTATTTTGGTTAGTGTTAGTTCTATTATCCCATGCAGGTGGTGAGCTATTTTGGTTAGTATTAATTTTATTATCCCATGCAGGTGGTGAGTTATTTTGGTTAGTGTTAGTTCTCTTATCCCCTGCAGGTAGTGAGTTAATTAGTTTTTTGACCTTACCTGACTTGACCTCCTACTATTAATCTGGGGAGGAATTTCCTGTACCTGACTTGACCTGGGATTAGCGGTCAGAGTAGGATTCTCCTGTGAATAGTCCACTCCCTCACAGGCTCTAAATACAGCTGTATTCAATAATCCGGCCATTGCATTTATTCCCTTCTGTGATAAATGTATTCCATCCGCCTTGTACAATTCCCTATTACCCTCAACGGTTTTTTTCGTGTCTACAAAAACTATCTTCTCCTCTTTGCACATCTGATGAATCTTGCTATTTAAAATATTTACTTGTTTCATCATGTAAGGGCTATCGTTCCCTCTAGTTAATATTCCAACAGCAACACATTTACTCGATTTCTTTTTCATTTCCGTTAATACATTCCTATATTTTGTTGCTAATGATGATACATCTACTCTCCTTTGATTGTGTATGTCGTTATTTCCAATATTGACTACCAGACAACTTTCTCTTTTAACAGACAGTGATTTTATTTCTCTCTCCATCGTGTTCAGGTCACAGCCTGGTATAACTTTCACACATCTTTTCTTTCCTTTCCTATTTGCGCCAAATGCATATCCTTGACCTCGTAAAATAGAGTCTGAAATTACATGAGTTTCCGTCTCTGCATCACTGAATCTTTCTATATATTTATGTGTACTTATATCTGCTTCATCTTGCAAAAGGCTAAATTTGTTTGTTAACTTTACCTTTTCTTGTTGTTTACAGCTTTTATGTACGTTACGTTTGTTCTTAACCAACTGGAAATTGTTACTTTCTACTACTATGTCTGGGTTTTGTTTTATATCGTCCAAGCTCAGTTTCAATGCTGTATTTTCTGATTTTAAGTTATCAATATCTTTTTTCATTTCTTTAACAACACAGTCTAAATACTGTAGTTTTTCGTTGGTTTCACACTTGAAGCAAACTGCTTCATCTGTATCTTTGTTTTTAAGCCATTCTCCGTAATATTTACCCTTACATATAGAACAAGCTGAACGTGTTGGTGCCATTTCAACGCACTAATATATTTATTTTTATGGATATTGTGTTACTGTTACTCCGCTTCTGGGTAAATACCCTGTATATGAACGCAGAAACAACGGTAATATAATTATTAGAATACAAGAGCAAACAATAATATACTACTAATAATAACACTAATATAAAAATAAAATAACAAAGATATTCAACTTAACGTCCTTGTCGTCCAGTGCGGGGCAAAGGTCAGGTAGAGAGCGTAGACAAAGGTCAGGTAGAGAGCGTAGAGAGTTGATGTGCACACACTGACTGATGACTGAGAGAGAGAGAGAGAGAGAGAGAGAGAGAGAGAGAGAGAGAGAGAGAGAGAGCAACTATGTGTGTGCGTCAGAGAGAGAAAGAGAGACTATGTATATGTATGTGTATGTGTATGTGTATGTGTGTGTGTGTGTGTGTGTGTGTGTGTGTGTGTGTGTGTGTGTAACTAATGACTGACATACCAAGGGAGGGGTGTGTGTGTGTGTGTGTGTGTTTACGTAAATCCTTCTCTATCCAGATTATCGAGATGAACGTGTGGAGTTGATCTGATTATGTTAACCCTCCTCACTTTACTTTACATCACACTACTACTATCACTACTACTACCCACACTACTACTACCTTACTTACACTACTACCCACACTACTACTATCACTACTATTACTACACTACTTTTATCACACTACCTACACTACTACTACCTTACTTTCACTACTACTACTACTACCCAAACTATACTACTTTTACTACTACTACATTACTTTGACTACTACTACTACTACTACTACTACTATCACTACTACTATACTACACTAATGCACTACCTTTACAAGTCTTACAGTACTTTCACAACTACTATCACTACTACTACTACTACTACTACTAATGTACCTACACTAATACTAATATACTACTACTACACTACTATCACTACTACTACTACTATTACAATGTTTTAAGGACTCATTTACCTCCAATTTTCTAACTAACTAACTAACTAACATTACAGGGTCCTTTGATAATATAATACAATATTCTAACACATTATTATAATATTATTCTTTACCAACATAGATAGATAGATATATGTTCACTTAACTATTACGGCATAATTATAATCCTATTAAATAGATAGATATTTTTCACTTAACTATTACGGCATAATTATAATCCTATTAAATAGATAGATATTTTTCACTTAACTATTACGGCATAATTATAATCCTATTAATTAGATAGATATTTTTCACTTAACTATTACGGCATAATTATAATCCTATTAAATAGATAGATATTTTTCACTTAACTATTACGGTATAATTATAATCCTATTAAATAGATAGATATTTTTCACTTAACTATTACGGCATAATTATAATCCTATTAGATAGATAGATATTTTTCACTTAACTATTACGGCATAATTATAATCCTATTAGATAGATAGATATTTTTCACTTAACTATTACGGCATAATTATAATCCTATTAAATAGATAGATATTTTTCACTTAACTATTACGGCATAATTATAATCCTATTAGATAGATAGATATTTTTCACTTAACTATTACGGCATAATTATAATCCTATTAGATAGATAGATATTTTTCACTTAACTATTACGGCATAATTATAATTCTATTTGGACCACGATCATTATATAATTCTTGGTTATATTCTGCCTCACACAAACTTAATGATATAATATTATGAGGGACTTAATTTTCGATAATATTAAATAAAAGTGTTTTGGGTAGGAATTATAATTATCAGGAACAGGTCTGTCTGTCTGCAATACTTATGGCAACAACTGAATGATAAATGGACCATCTAATTTAACAGAATAGGATATAATATACGACTGTGTGTGTGTGTGTGTGTGTGTAGATGTGTAAGTGTGTGTGTGTGAGTGTAGATGTGTAAGTGTGTGTGTGTGTGTGTGTGTGTATGTGTGTGAGTGTAGATGTGTAAGAGTGTGTGTGTGTGTGTGTAGAAATGTATGAGAGAGAGACACACACACACCACCACTACACCCATTACCTCACACACACGCACCCCCCCACTACTACCTCCATTACCTCCCCTCCCCACCCACTACCCTCCCCCCCCTACCTCAACCCCCTCCCCTCCTTCCTTCTCAGTCCCAGGATCGGGGGGGGGGGAATGAAAAAAAAAAAATAGGTCGTGTGTCATTTTTCTTAGGTGACAGGATCTGCAGATTAATGTTTACACTGGAATAAAATGTGGCAAGTGACAAGTCCGTGGGGGGTTGGGGGTGGAAGAAGGGTGGGGAGGGGTGAGGGGGGGTTGGGGGATGGAGAGGGGTGAGGGGAAGGAAGGAAGGAAGGGAGAGAGGGACGGATGGAGGAAGTGAGAAAGGAAAATGGGAATGGAGATAGAGATAGAGATAGAGATAGAGATAGAGATAGAGAGAGAGAGAGAGAGAGAGAGAGAGAGAGAGAGAGAGAGAAAGAGAGAGAGAGAGAGAGAGAGAGAGAGAGAGAGAGAGAGAGAGAGAGAGAGAGAGAGTAAGGAGGGATGAGGAAAAGAGATTTGCATACCAGATTCGTGGAGAAAGTTGTAGCAGCGTTGGAGACTGTTATGAGAGGGAAGTTGTGAGCAAGTCGGATTCATTAGGGACTGGAGTGATAGGAAAGGAGGGATGGGAGGTGGTGGCACTGTGTGGAGGAAACTGAAGCCACCAATTAAATCATCCTTCCCTCATTCCCAGTGGTGTGGAGGAATCAGTAGGCTCCAATTAATTCAAGTCTCCTCCTTTCCTTTCCCTTCCCTCTCTCCTTCTCCCAAATAATTCACATCTCCTCCTTTCCCTTCCCTCTCTCCTTCTCCCAAATAATTCACATCTCCTCCTTTCCCTTCCCTCTCTCCTTCTCCCAAATAATTCACATCTCCTCCTTTCCCTTCCCTCTCTCCTTCTCCCAAATAATTCACATCTCCTCCTTTCCCTTCCCTCTCTCCTTCTCCCAAATAATTCACATCTCCTCCTTTCCCTTCCCTCTCTCCTTCTCCCAAATAATTCACATCTCCTCCTTTCCCTTCCCTCTCTCCTTCTCCCAAATAATTCACATCTCCTCCTTTCCCTTCCCTCTCTCCTTCTCCCAAATAATTCACATCTCCTTTCCCTTCCCTTCCCTTCCCTCTCTCCTTCTCCCAAATAATTCACATCTCCTCCTTTCCCTTCCCTCTCTCCTTCTCCCAAATAATTCACATCTCCTTTCCCTTCCCTTCCCTTCCCTCTCTCCTTCTCCCAAATAATTCACATCTCCTCCTTTCCCTTCCCTCTCTCCTTCTCCCAAATAATTCACATCTCCTTTCCCTTCCCTTCCCTTCCCTCTCTCCTTCTCCCAAATAATTCACATCTCCTCCTTTCCCTTCCCTCTCTCCTTCTCCCAAATAATTCACATCTCCTTTCCCTTCCCTTCCCTTCCCTCTCTCCTTCTCCCAAATAATTCACATCTCCTCCTTTCCCTTCCCTCTCTCCTTCTCCCAAATAATTCACATCTCCTTTCCCTTCCCTTCCCTTCCCTCTCTCCTTCTCCCAAATAATTCACATCTCCTCCTTTCCCTTCCCTCTCTCCTTCTCCCAAATAATTCACATCTCCTTTCCCTTCCCTTCCCTTCCCTCTCTCCTTCTCCCAAATAATTCACATCTCCTCCTTTCCCTTCCCTCTCTCCTTCTCCCAAATAATTCACATCTCCTTTCCCTTCCCTTCCCTTCCCTCTCTCCTTCTCCCAAATAATTCACATCTCCTCCTTTCCCTTCCCTCTCTCCTTCTCCCAAATAATTCACATCTCCTTTCCCTTCCCTTCCCTTCCCTCTCTCCTTCTCCCAAATAATTCACATCTCCTCCTTTCCCTTCCCTCTCTCCTTCTCCCAAATAATTCACATCTCCTTTCCCTTCCCTTCCCTTCCCTCTCTCCTTCTCCCAAATAATTCACATCTCCTCCTTTCCCTTCCCTCTCTCCTTCTCCCAAATAATTCACATCTCCTTTCCCTTCCCTTCCCTTCCCTCTCTCCTTCTCCCAAATAATTCACATCTCCTCCTTTCCCTTCCCTCTCTCCTTCTCCCAAATAATTCACATCTCCTTTCCCTTCCCTTCCCTTCCCTCTCTCCTTCTCCCAAATAATTCACATCTCCTCCTTTCCCTTCCCTCTCTCCTTCTCCCAAATAATTCACATCTCCTTTCCCTTCCCTTCCCTTCCCTCTCTCCTTCTCCCAAATAATTCACATCTCCTCCTTTCCCTTCCCTCTCTCCTTCTCCCAAATAATTCACGTCTCCTTTCCCTTCCCTCTTCCTCCAGACTGCCACTACACTTGGGTTTTGTTTACATTACTTGGCTCTCCATCCACACACCCAAGACTTACTGTATCAAGAACTCACACACGTCGACCCATACACACACTCATTACAGGTGAGTAACTATATACACATTACAGGTAAATTCTATATACATACTTATTACAGGTAAATATCTTATATACTTACTCATTAAGCACACTCATTACAGGTAAATATCTTATATACATATTCATTACAGGTAAATATCTTATATACATATTCATTACAGGTAAGTAACTATATACACATTACAGGTAAATTCTATATACATACTTATTACAGGTAAATATCTTATATACATACTCATTAAGCACACTTATTACAGGTAAATAGTTTAAAATACATACTTATTACAGGTAAATAGTTTAAAATACATACTTATTACAGGTAGCTATCTTATATACATACTCATTAAGCACACTCATTACAGGTAAATAATTATATACACATTCACTACAGGTAATCACACATACCCTACAGGTAACCACACACACTCTCTCTACAGGTAATCAAATCCCCCTATTTATTCATTATCTCCAGGTAAAAAAGTCCCTCCACCCAATTTTTACAGGTAACCTCAACATCCATTATTATTTCAGGTAACTCTCTCCACTCAATATTATTTCAGGTAACTTTTCTACCCATTAGTACAGGTAATTCCCCCATCCATTTTTTACAGGTAACTTCTACACACATTTATATTACAGGTAACTTTTTCATCCCAATATTTACAGGTAACTTCACGCATTTTTAAAACAGGTAACAACCCATTTTTATTACAGGTAACTTTTTCACCCAATATTTACAGGTAATTTCACGCATTTTTAATACAGGTAACAACCCATTTTTATTACAGGTAACTTCCCCACCCATTTTATGTACAGGTAAATTTTCCACCCATTTTTATTACAGGTAACTCCCCCCATCCCCTTATAATTTCTAAAGGTAATCAAATCTTCAACAAACACACACACACACACACACACACACATCTTTCCTGGCACACACACACACACACACACACACATCTTTCCTGGCACACCCACACACACACACACACACACATCTTTCCTGGCACACACACACACACACACACATCTTTCCTGGCACACACACACACACACACACACACATCTTTCCTGGCACACACACACACACACATACACACATCATTATCTTTATCTGGTGTTTATGTGTTATCATTAATAATTATCCTGTGTGTGTGTTCCCCTCTTATAGGTCATCATTCGTCTTCTTTCCCCCTTTATCATCTCTCTCTCTCTCTCTCTCTCTCTCTCTCTCTCCACCATCACTTTCCCTTTTTCCTCCACTAACACCACCACCAACCACACCACCACCACCTTCCTCCTCCTCCTCCACCAACACCAACCACACCACTACCACCACCAACAACAACAACTCCACCACCAACACCAATACCATCTTCTTCCTCCACCACTTCACCACCACTACACCACCATCATCTACCCCTCCTTCCTCCTCCATATGGACTCAATTATTCTCACCATCATTAGGCCTATAAGTTTGCTGTTTTCATCATTCTCCTCTCCTCTATAATAACAAAAAACCAAAGGAAGAACACTATTATTTTATTCACTGCTACAGGGCTGCTTCTCTTAACGTATATAATTATAATGGTTGGTATGGTATGGTTCCGGCCTGTCCTATCTATGTAACTATATGTATCTATGTAACTATTTGTGTATGTAACTCTCTATCTATCTATGTATCTATGTAACTCCAAGTAAACTCAACCCATCCCTTTTAACTCTATGTATCTACAGCATCTATCTATCTATCTATGTATTTATGTATGTATCTATATAGTTACTATGTATTTATGTATGTAACTACAAATATATGTAATTGCTCTATATCTATGTAACTCTATGTATCTATGTAGTTACTCAGTGTATATAGGTAACTATATATCTAACTCCATGTAACATCCCTTCTCCATCTATGTAATTCTATGTAATTACTCAGTATATATATATATATATAACTCTGTGTATTTATCTATATATTTATCTATGTATTTATCTATGTAACTCTATGTATCTACAGCATCTATCTATCTATGTAACTATGTATGTATCTATGTAACCCCCCTTACCACCACCACAGGGCTTGTCGTACTGTGTATTTATGTAACTCTGTGTATTTATCAATGTATCTATGTAACTCTGTGTATCTATGTATGTATCTATGTAACTTCCCTTCCCACCACCACAGGGCTTGTCGTATCTGAGAGCTGTGGTTCAGGAGACATTAAGGTTACGACCCTCTGCCTCGGCTCGTAGTAGGTTTATACAAGAGGATGTGGTCTTCTCAGGATATCATGTGCCGGCTGGGGTGAGTGTGTGTGTGTTGATATGTAGCTGTGTGTGTGTTGATATAATGGTCAACACTCTCCCTTTGTAGTGAACCTGACTGACTGATGACTCTTGCCTCTACAGACCTTCGTGTTGTCCCCTCCTGTTGTTGCCTGTCACGACCCCAACACCTTCCCAGACCCCCACGCCTTCAGACCCCAACGATGGCTTACCAGACCAACAAACAACCACAACAACAACAAGATTAACAACAACATCAACAACACCAACAAGATCAACCACACCAACAACAACACCACCAACAAGATCAACAACAACAACAACTCAACAACCCCTGCCAACCCCACCAGCCCAACCCCAACCTCTACCATCCCTCCAACCCCTGCCACCCACACCAGCCCAACCACCACCCCCTCAACCCCCCCAACCCCTGCCACCCCCACCAGCCCAACCACCACCCCAACCACAACCTCTTCCACCAGCCCAACCCCCCCCACCCCTGCCACCCACACCAGCCCAACCACCACCCCAACCCCAACCTCTTCCACCACCCCCTCAACCCCCCCAACCCCCACCACTAGGGATGGGGTCCGAGTACACCCCTACACCATCGTGGCTTTTGGTCATGGGGCTCGTATGTGTCCTGGAAGACGACTGGCCGAACAGGAAATTTATCTGGCCATTATACAGGTGAGAAAAGTAGGAACAGGTAGGTGAGACACACAGACAGACAGACAGGTGGTGAGATAGACAGACAGGTGGTGAGATAGACAGGTAGGTGGTGAGATAGACAGGTAGGTGGTGAGATAGACAGGTAGGTGGTGAGATAGACAGGTAGGTGGTGAGATAGACAGGTAGATGGTGAGATAGACAGGTAGATGGTGAGGTAGACAGATGGTGAGGTAGACAGATGGTGAGATAGACAGATGGTGAGATAGACAGATGGTGAGATAGACAGATGGTGAGATAGACAGATGGTGAGATAGACAGATGGTGAGATAGACAGATGGTGAGATAGACAGATGGTGAGATAGACAGGTGGTGCGATAGACAGATAAAGTAGGTAGTATACAGGTAGGCAGAGGCAGAGAAACAGGTAAATTGAAAGGAACGGTAGACAGGTAGGTGACATTAAAATATATCTGATTTAAAAAAGTATCTGATTCCTTGTATATTTTCAAATCCTGGATGATAATAATATCTGAGAGAAAAAGAAAACTGAGGCAATATGTATGTAGGATAATTATCTGTCCTTACATTTCCCTTTGACTCTTGCAAAACTAAGAGGAAGGAAGGAAGGAAGGAAGGCAGGAAGGAAGGAAGGAAGGAAGGCAGGAATGAAGGCAGGAAGGAAGGCAGGAAGGAAGGAAGGAAGGAAGGAAGGAAGGAAGGAAGGAAGGAAGGAAGGAAGGAAGGAAGGAAGGAAGGAAGGAAGGAAGGAAGGAAGGAAGGAAGGAAGGAAGGAAGGAAGGAAGGCAGGCAGGAAGGAAGGAAGGCAGGAAGGAAGGAAGGAATGAAGGAATGAAGGCAGGAAGAGATGGGTGGTCCAACTTGTTTATTTTTATTCCAATTCTATTACTTAATCTATCTATTTTGGTTTTAGTTTAAATTTTTACTAATTTATTTATTTACTTATTTTTTCAGTTGGTGAAGACTTAATCTATCAGTTTAGTTTAATCTACTCTTTTATATTTTTATCTATATATTAATTATATTGTCTGTTTATTTATTTATTTACTTATCTATTTATTTATTTATTTATTTACTTATCTATTTATTTATTGTTTATTTATTTATTTACTTATCTATTTATTTATTTATTTATTTACTTATCTATTTATTTATTGTTTATGTATTTATTTATTGTTTATGTATTTATTGACTTATGTATTTTTTTTTTTTTTTTTTTTTTTTTTTTTTTTTTCAGTTGGTACAGACTTACAAGATGGAAGTGAGTGGTGATAAGAAGACAGTGGGACAAATAATGAGACTTAACATGATGCCTGATGCTGCCTTCTCTATTATATTCACCCCGAGGAACTAACAACATACATACTTACATACACAGCAACATACACACCACATCACATACACACACACACACACCACTTCACACACACATCACACACACACACACACCACTTCACACACACATCACATCACACACACACACACCACTTCACACACACACACACACACACACATAATTCATTTAGTGGTGTTAGTCCTGCCAATATTAAAATTAAGTAATCATCAATAATTAACACTGATATTTTAAGTATGGGTAAACAGTTATAGTTTATAATTTTAACGGGAGATGATTTTCTTGTTGGTGAACTGGAGTACTACCGATTCCTCCAAAGCACTTCATGAAACACATCCCTTTAGTTATTTTGTGTGGGTAAATCTGAAGCAAATGATTCCTCCAAACTATTTCAGATAACAGGATACCATTATTTTTCTTCATATGGGTCTGTTTGTTTCCTGGCATACTGTACCTTGGAGGAATAAAGAGTCTCCAATGTATCAAAAGTATACTCAACAAAAATCACTGCCTGAAAATTGTTGAAGAAAATAATAATGTAAGAGTTATCAACCATTATTTTGGGATGAGAAATTCTTGACGGTAAATTGGAAGTCTATTGATTCCTCTAAAACTATCCTACAAAATATATTAATCTCAATGTTAAGAATAGGCGATTTGTTGCGTGACATATTTTGGAGTGTTCAGAAGTCCTCCAATTTCCCCAAAAGAGGATTATGGTATGTATGTATGAGCAGTGCATGACAGTACATGTATATGCAACACCTTACTAGAGAAATATTTAGTTTTATTATCCAATGTTTTTTATCCATATTTACATATAATAAATAAATAATGTAACTTGCCTTGATGTCTGATAATATATTTAGTACTGATTGGTACGACTAAACACAAACTGAGTACCGTACCGTAAAGAAAAGTACCGTATGTACCGTACAGCGTTTACTTCAGACCAGACCGCCGGCAGAGTACGGTACTGTATATACTTTTTTCTTTATTTGTTTATTTTATTTATTTTATCTTCTTTTATGTTCCGACCTTTGGGCATAGACTTCATCGAACCCATTACCGTGGTCCAGGTCAACTGTTACACACACACACACACACACATAAATTACACACACATGAAATACACATACTGTATATATAAAACACACACACATAAAAAACACACATATAAAAAAACACATATAAAAAACACACACACATGAAATACACACACACATAAAACACACACACAAACGTCACGACTGCCCGGGATATCATGCAATTCAGGCAAATTATAAAAACATCCACAACAATGGCAAATAGTAATGTTTCCTGTACATACAACTGCACTCAGAAATAAGACTGAAAAATATATAACATCCAGAGAATAATATAATAGAAAGATATTGTATTGTATGGAAACATGGTCTATTATCTATTAATTTATATATATAATAATAATAATAATAATACTGTACTAGAATCAAGATATTGTATTGTATGGAAACATGGTCTATTATCTATTAATTTATATATACAGTGTACATGTATATATACAGTATATAATTACAGTATACACTTACCTTCCTCCACTCCCTCCCTCCCAAGGATTTCACCACCAGAAAATATGCATCAATGTATGTACTGTATGTATGTATGTATCTCCTGTGCAGTCCAAAGTCAATATTGCCAACACGTTTATTACCGGTTCCAGCAGTACAGTAACCACACCAGTCTATGTGAACACGGTATCTGCAAGTTTTAAGAAAGAAAGGTTAAGAGCAGATCAAATTTATTAATACTGTATTGGGAGTCCATAAAGTCTAACTGCAATACTGTTACTTATTTCGATATGATAATTACTGTACTGTATTTACATTTGTTTTCCTGTCATGCATTATACTCATGTGGCTTCACAAACTATAAATTATAGGCTATATATATATTTTTTTCTACATGAAGTTTGATCATTTTTAACAAGAAGAAACTGGAAAGGTTTATCTACCGGTAATTCATATTAACATAATTATCTTAATAAAAATTGTAAGCCTACACTGCAATATGTGTTTTTATATCAATATGTATATGTATAAAAGCCACTTATAAAATAATATGTATGATTCTCCTATGTCAAATAATACAGTAGTAAAATAGTGATACATTTATAAAAGCTATGGAGGAAAGAAAACTGATTATTAAATACAAAAATTAAAAAAAATACAGTATGGGGAATGAATGGGAGGCTCAGATTTAAAACATTATAAAAAAAAATTGGAGTAGGCCTAAGTGATTTCAACATTTTTCCAAACTCTTCCCAAAAAATGTAGAAAAATTCATGTAAGTTTTGATGAAAATAAATGAGTTCTTCAAATATTGCCACGAGAAATTGAAGGCTTCTGATTCCTCCTGACCATGCCTCGAAACAAGCTCCTTCCCATGTGTGTGTGTGTGTGTGTGTGTGTGTGTGTAGGTGTAGATGTGTGTGTGTGTTGGTGTGTGTGTGTGTGTGTGTAGGTAGGTGTGTGTGTGTGTAGGTGTAGGTGTGTGTGTGTAGGTGTAGATGTAGGTGTAGGTGTGTGTGTAGGTGTAGGTGTAGATGTAGGTGTGTGTGTGTGTAGATGTAGGTGTGTGTAGGTAGGTGTGTGTGTGTGTGTGTAGGTGTGTGTGTAGATGTAGGTGTGTGTGTAGGTGTAGATGTAGGTGTGTAGGTGTGTGTGTAGGTGTGTGTAGGTGTGTGTAGGTGTGTGTAGGTGTGTGTGTTTTGTGGCAATATATGAAGGACTCGTTTATCTCCATGAATTTTCCCTTAATTAATCAAATCATTGGACAAGAAAACAACACGAGTTTTGTCTTTGATTGTACACGTAACCTCTTATTAAGTGTCAAATCCTGAGAGAGAGAGAGAGAGAGAGAGAGGAAAGTGAAAAAAAGGATGTTTGCTGTCCCTCCTTTTCCTCACTTCTACCCCTCCTTTTCCTCCATTTTCCTCACTTCTACCCCTCCTTTTCCTCCATTTTCCTCACTTCTATGCCTCCTTTTCCTTCATTTTCCTCTCTTCTACCCCTCCTTTTCCTTCATTTTCCTCTCTTCTACTTTTCCTTTTCTTTCCATTCCTATATTCTACAGTCCCTCCTTTTCCTCTCTTCTATCCCTCCTTTATCTTTCATTTTCCTCACTTCTACCACTCGTTTTTCCTTCCTTTTCCTCACTTCTACCCCTCCTCCATTTTCCTTCTCTCTTCTACTCCTCGTTTTCCTTCATTTTCCTAGTTTTTACTGTCGCTCCTACAGGCTTTTCCTGAACAAAAATTTCAGCGAGTTTATCAGGAAAACAAAAAATTAACTCAAAGAAAAACTAAAGCAAAAAAAATTCTACAAATCATAATCATAAAAATGTAATTATACTACGAGTGTGTTCCAATAATTAACCTAAATGCTCTATAATAATAATAATAATAATAATAATAATAATAATAATAATAATAATAATAATAATAATCGACTATAGCGCAATTAATTAAAACTACCATTATATTTCTTTCGTTAACACACACACACACACACACACACACTGAAAAAATGAGGTATTTTTACAGTAAACCTGGGTTCAGTAAAACGTATATATTAGTATGTTTTACCACTAATTAGGACCATTCTAAGACTATTTTCTTCAATGGTGTTTCTCTCGGAAATGCCCCGTTTTCGAGATATGCCCAGTTTTCATACCCCATACAATCTTGGGGGAGAGCCTGGGAATACGGAGTTTTGGGTGGGGGAAAACATGCTGTACACTATGGCGTTGCCTTTATAATACACTTCTTAACTTTGTTTCTCTTAGAAATGAATCTTTTTCGAGATATGCCCCCGTTTTCATACCCCATACAAACTTGGGGGAGAGCCTGCGAATACGGGGTTTTGGGTGCAGGGAAAACACTATCAGTGTTGCAAATGTTGTAATATTCATGCCACTTGTATTGGCTATATTTTGTTTTGGGAATACTGTGTTTGAGCGTCCTGTATCCATCTACGTTCCTGGATATTTACCCGGTAACTTCTTCTATTTGTTATACCGGTTTTATGCCCAGGTTAGGCCCGGTAGTTAGCCCAGGTTAGGTCCCGGTAGTCTGTCGTGGTCTAGGTTAGGTTAGGTCAGGTCAGGTTAGGTAATACTAATTCCCAAAATAACCATTTGATTTGAATATCTAGCCCAACCCAAGCCAACACGTGTTGTAACGCTGCTGTTTGGGTTATAATTGTATTTTATTGTATAGGTCTCGAAAACTTTGTTATTTCGCTTTTATTTCAGGTTTCAAGTGTTTATTTAAGACAATTACATATTATAAAGGCAACGCCATAGTGTACAGCATGTTTTCCCCCACCCAAAACCCCGGATTCCCAGGCTCTCCCCCAAGTTTGTATGGGGTATGAAAACTGGGCATATCTCGAAAACGGGGCATTTCCGAGAGAAACACCATTGAAGAAAATAGTCTTAGAATGGTCCTAATTAGTGGTAAAACATACTAATATATACGTTTTAGTGAACCCAGGTTTACTGTAAATTTACCAAAAATGATATGTATTATACCTTAAACTAAGCATAATTGGACGAAAAGCAGAGAATTAAATAAAACGACAGCGATATTTGGATAAAAATGACAAAAAATGAATCAAGCGTGTGGTTGGTCACTTACCTTTAATGGCGGCCTGAGGAGTGAGGAAGCTGACAGATATTATTAGACCATCTTGATTCTCGACTTTAATTCAGACTTCCTGAATTATTATGATATAGCTGCCATTTGCACATATTTTAATTACTAAAAACATATTAATTAAAGCAATGTTGTTTTTTATTAGTGTAGCCATTTTATTTTATTTATATTAAAACTAATGGATAAATAAGAATTTTGTCATGTGTCCAAGATTGTTAGTTGTTCACTACACGAGATTCTAGATGGCAGCCTCTCAAAGTCCTTAATACAGTGTTGCCAGGTAAAGGGAAATAGCCTTGTTTTGGGGGAATTTTGATGTCAACACAGGGATTTTTTTATAGAAAGAGTGTTCAATAGGTAAAGTTAGGTAAAAAATGAGAAATTTTAAAAGTAAAGTTAGAAAAATAAAGGGAAATTCTAAAGATAAAGTTAGGATAAAAGGTAAAATCTAAAAGTAAAGTTAGGAAAAGGGAAATTCTCAAGGTAAAGTTAAGTATAGATAGGTAAATTTTAAAGGTAAAGTTAGGTAAAAAAAAAAAAAAGGTAAATTCTAGAGATAAAATTAGTTGGGGAAATTTCTTGAAGGACACACGAGGCATTATTATCAATCAATCACTCCATTACAGACAGTGCTACTTGTAACATGTGCTTGTGTGTGTGTGTGTGTGTGTGTGTGTGTTCCACCTCCTATTATGGGTGAGTTACAAGCTCTATTAAGGGGGGGGGGGGAGTAGGGGTCAAGTTTGTGGGGGTGGGGGGTGCGGGAATAGGGGGACAGGCTTGAAATGAGTAGAAAGCCTGTCCCCCTATTCCCGCACCCTCCTAACCCCCCAAGCCTGTCCCCCTACTCCTGCACCCCCTCCCCAAGCCTGTCCCCCTATTCCCGCACCCTCCTAACCCCCCCCCCCCCCCACAAGCCTGTCCCCTTATTCCCACCCCCCCTTAAACTTGTCCTATCAATGTAAATAAGGTGGTAATTATGATGGAGATGTAGAAAGATAGGTATTTTATTTATTTATCTTGTTTATTTATTTATTTATATATTTATCTTGTTTATTTATTTTGTTTATTTATCTTGTTTATTATTTATTTATATATTTATCTTGTTTATTTATTATTTATATTGTTTATTTATCTTTTTTATTTATTGTTTATTTATCTTGTTTATTTATTATTTATTTATTTATTTATTTATCTTATTTATGTATTATTTATTTGTTTATTTTGTTTTTGTATTTATTTATGTATTTATTTATCTTGTATTTACCTGAGTTAAAACACGTGGTTAATATTTGGACAGGGAAGAGGATAAAATTAATAATGAGACTAGATAATTATTTTGGTAGACAGTGAAGTAGAATGATAACAAGAGATAATATTAGATAGTGAAGAATAATGATAAGATATTGTTAGATAGTGAAAAATAATGATAAACAGATATAATAGAAGATAGTGAAATAGAATGATAATAGGGACAGTGGAATAACTAAAAAACTAGTGGCTGGGACCGAAGGAGCGCCAAAACCCTTAAAAGTATAGCAAGCATCTGATAAGGTAGAAAGAATAGGCTAGGTGACTAATATACTACTACTTTTTTTTATAGGCTTGCAGATAATGGTTTCATGTTGTTGTTGTTGTTTCATGTTGTTTTATTGTTTTGTTGTTGATCTCTTATTTATGAATTGAT
>JAWZYT010000206.1:0-5000 GCA_034508575.1 Petrolisthes manimaculis
AAGACATAGACTTGTTTGAGTGGCCCAGCAAGGGCTGTGACTTTAATCCTATTGAAAACTGCTGGGACAACATTGTTAGGTCGTGGGAACCTGGACAAGAAAGAACTTCAGGTCAGCTCCTTCAACACACAAGGGTCGAATGGGAACTATTCTGAAAAAAATCAACAAGTGATTTACAACACAGTTGCCTCTATGCCAGACAGGCTTGAGTAAGTTATTACAAACGGCGGTGGATGGAGTGGCTACTGAATGATTTCGGTAGTTAGTTGTGACCTGGTGCTTTTCCTGAATAGAGTAATTCATTATACTTACTGTTTAATATTTTTCGTTTAAAGTTATATATCCACATTGTTAATGACCTCTTCATTAACCTGTATATGACCTACTACTTTATTTTGTTGATTAATCACAATTATTATATAATAGTTTACTTATATAATTAATGGTCATTACTTAACTCCGAAGGACATGTGTATTTTGATGTGTATATGTAATAAATGGACAAAAACATGTGATAACATGGTTGCACACCTTATAATGTAACTTGGGATGAGAGCAGGGACTGAGATATGAGGGACTGATAAAAGAAAATCATTGATGACCTGTGGTAATTTGAAACATTAATGAGCAAATATAATTAGTGCTGTGACTTTTCCCAGTGCAAGAGAGAGAGAGAGGTGGTAGAGAGAGAACAAAGGGGGTGGAGGAGAGAGAGAAAAGGGGGGTGAAGAATACTTCCAGGGAGGGAGGGAAGGAAGTGGAAACGAGTTTGCAGGTATTGAAATTAAAAAATATTCTATTATCATTCTCATACATCATTTTAAACTTTTGTCATGAAAGAGTTTACATTTTCATATACTATAGGTATTAATAACAGAGGATAATATTTCTTAGGCCACTTCGACTTTAAATAATAATCATAAAACCACGTCAATAACAGCATTTAAATGCACTGGTGCAACTATTCTTTATACAGTATTGCCAGACCAACTGACTCTCTCCACGAGGGTCGGCTTGCAGCGAACTTCTGCTGCCGACTGTACATTAAGGGGGGATTCTCTTTTGGTTAATCTGAAGATCTACTAAAGTAACTAATTCCTATAAATTATGTCATGAAAAAATCTACTAATAACAGTGAGTTTATTTGTTTCCTGCTGGAGAGTTTGGAGGAAACTGTAGGAAATTGTAGGAAAAATGGAAGATGAAGAGACGAAAAAAATTATGACAGTATCTGTATAATTATATGGAAGTAAATATAATAAAAATACAGTAAATGTCATTATGTAAACAGGCAACATATACATAAATATACATAAAATATGCATATACATAAAATATGCATAAAATTGCATAAGAAATAATGAAATATAAGTATGCCAAGGCCAAGCAGCATTACGCGTGTCAGACAGAATTATCATCCTGGTTCCAATTACAGTCATAACAATAACCCGTCGTAGACATACCGGAACTTCTTTGTTAGAAATTATAGGGGGTATATTGATCTTGGTGATATTGTTGCTGTTCCTTTATTTCATATAATAGTTAATGGCTGTATTTAATATGTGAAAAGGAAGACAGTTGAAATTACACCCAACATTGTATATCCTGTACAGAGTTTGTGAATTATCCACATCTACAAATTTTATATACAAAAGTGTACTAAAACATGTATATATCCATTTAGGGGGTATACAATTTAGGTATAGGGCCTGTTTGAGCGCCTTGATTCCTCCAAAGTATGCAGGAAACAGATCTGGATTAACAAAAATAATAGTGGCATGTTGCTTGGAATATTTTGAAGTAATCAGTTGCTCCAGATTTACCAACACTCTACTGTGATGACCTTAAAAAAAACCGTGCATGATGTAGTCAGAAAATTAAGAGGTTAACGAGTCCTTCAAACATTGTCACGAAACATGGAGAAGAAGCTTGTTTGTTTCGTGGCATAGTCAGGAGGAATCAGAAGCCACCAAGTCTCATTCACACACGATCACAGGGTTGGGTCCTCAAGGTGATAGTACAGTGTTGGCAAATCTGGAGCAACTGAATCCTCCAAACTATTCCAAACAACAGAACACCATTTGTTTTGTTCCTTTGGTTCTGTTTTCTGGCCTACTTTGGAGGAATGAATCAAGGCACTCCAATGTATCAAAAGTATACTCTCCCCTTAAGGTGCATGAGGTCTATATGAGGTGACAGGTAACTCATGCATGTTGTTCACGTTAAAAAAAGACGCATTACTCCGGATCAGACCCAATGTATAATCGATCCAAATGCCACGGAAAGTAAAGGCATGTGAGCGAGCGTGGCTGAATGTGTGGCACGGAAGGACACACACACACACACACACACACACACACACACACACACACACACACACACCACACACACACACACACACACACACACACACACACACACACACACACCTCCTTTGTCATGCCTTAAAGGGTCTCTCACATTAGCGCCTATTTCCTTCGTCCTTCATTCCTGGATCAGATTTTTCCACACCCTCATTTCTCTTCATTATGTTCATTCTTCCATTCTTTCATTCCCTCATTTATCTTTCCTTCTTCCATTCTTTCATTCCGTCATTTCTTTCCTTATCTTCCTTGTGTTCCTTCTTCCATTCTTTCATTCCCTCATTTATCTTCCTTGTGTCCCTTTTTCCATTCTTTCATTCCCTCACTTCTCTTTCCTTCTTCCATTCTTTCATTCCGTCATTTCTTTCCTTATCTTCCTTGTGTTCCTTCTTCCATTCTTTCATTTCTTTTCCTTATGTCCCTTCTTCCATTCTTTCATTCCCTAATTTTTCCTCCTTATGTCCCTTCTTCCATTCCCTCATTTATCTTTCATTATATGTATCCTTTTCATAATTTCCTTCCCTTGAGTCTCTTAACGACCTCATAACCCTTAACGACCTCATAACAGACCAACAACAACAATTAATTAGAACAACAACAACAATAAATTCCATTCTTGTCAAACCAGAGTATCAAAGGTGTCTTAGTAATGAAACCTGGCGCCGTCACCCCGTAGACTTTTACAGATGTTACTTGGAGAGAAAGAGAAAGAGAGAGAGAGAGAGAGAGAGAGAGAGATCAAAGAGTGAAAAAGAGGGTGAATGGAAAAGTAGAGAGAGAACTTGAGAATTAAGGTAAGAGTGAAGGAGACTATAGGAGAGAAAGGAAGGTGGAGGAGGAAGTGAAGAGAGATTTGAGAGTGAGGGGAGAAGTGAAGAATGGGAGAAGAGGAAGTGAGAGTACGAGGAGTGAAGGACATTGGAAGAAAGAATGAAGAGAAGAATAAAAGGAAAAGAGAGATAGGAAGAGAATAAATGGAAGCAAGAGAGGGAGAAAGAAAATTAATGGAAGCGAGAGAGGAAGGAAGAGAAAGATAGGAAGAGAATAAATGGTAGCGAAAGAGGGAGAAAGAGAAAGATAGAAAGAGAATTAATGGAAGCAAGATAAAGGGGAAGAAAATAAAGTGAATGAGAAATAGGAAGAAGATGAAAGTGGAAAGCATAAAGGTGATAAAGAAAGGAACGAAGGCAATAAGATAAAGAAAAAGTGTGAACAGAGGGGAAAAAGATTAGCGAGGGAAAAGAGAAAGCTGGCTGTGTGTGTGCTTGTGGCATGACCTCCTGTGTGTGTGTGTGTGTGTGTGTGCTTGTGTGTGTGTGTGTGTGTGTGTGTAGGAGGGAAGGAGAAATTAAAACTGGAAAGGTTTAATTGAAAGGGCGTGGGTTATTAAACCGTGTGTGAAAATTAAAAGGTGCTTCTGAAAATTAAACTGGGGATATTAAAATGTGCAGGTAGCAAAGTAATGAGAGAGAGAGAGAGAGAGAGAGAGAGAGAGAGGAGAGAGAGAGAGAGAGAGAGAGAGAGAGAGAGAGAGAGAGAGAGAGAGAGAGAGAGAGAAACATGCCTTAGTGACATTGTGAAAGAAGAAGGAATGATTTGATTGATGATGTTAGTATTGTTTGTGGTGTATTAATATAATGATAAAATATAATTCACTTTTACACATTACAAGTTTATAGTATCCATTAATAATATATCCTCTTAATACATACATAATATATAACTAAACTATTCATATGTACACATAAATAAAATATGTGCAATACATTACAATTCTATATTAAATTTTACAATGTGTACACCTAAGCAATTAAATTTACATTAGAGTACATCCTGGCCATTATGAAGATCTGTACACGAACGTAAGAGTAAGTGAACATAGTAAGAAAAATTAAGACTAATATTTTAATAGAAGAAAGTGAGGGGGGAGAGTGTTAAGAGGTGTGAGAGTAAGACTAGTATTATGTTCCAGACTAAACCATTCCATGACTTGTTTATATATATACAGCACTGGAAAAGTGTTGTCGTAAAAATGTGAGCCTCAGCCATTGAGCAAACAAATTCATGAGGTAACCTAGAGTTGTTTATGTGTATCGAGTGACTATAAGGATGTATATTTGCCTCATTAGATTAGTGAGTTATAGAGTGCCAGTGGTAGGGATGGCAAATATAAAGTGCCAGTGGTTAGAAGTATGTGATATAGAGTGTCAGTGGTAGGGATGGCAAGTATAAAGTGCCAGTGGTTAGAAGTATGTGATATAGAGTGCCAGTGGGTAGTGGTGTGAGGTATAAAGTGTCAGTGGGTAGTGGTGTATGTGATATAGAATGCCAGTGGGTAGTGGTGCATGTGATGTATAGAATGCCAGGGGTAATGGTATGTGATATAGAATGCCAGTGGGTAATGGTATGTGATATAGAGTACCAGTGCCTGTAATGGTGTCAAGGTGCAGGTTATAGTCAGTCTAAGTACCTTCAGTCACGCCTAGGTGGAGGAGGAGGAGGAGGAGGAGGGTAGGTAGAGGAGAGAGGAGAGGAAAGGAGGGCATGCAGAGACGAGAGTGGAGGGAGGGAAGTGGTGAGACAAGAGGAGGACTTATGGGGAGAGAAGGGGTGACTGGAGAAGAGGGAGAGAGAAAG
>JAWZYT010000206.1:10000-230000 GCA_034508575.1 Petrolisthes manimaculis
ACAGTACTTCTTTTCCTCCATCAAGAAAAATCGTCTGGTGGTAGTCAGAGGAAAGTGGTTTTGATGATTCGTGAACACTTTTCTATATTTACTTTTATCTTTTTTTTTTTATACAAGATGGATCAAGGGTTTAGATGTATAAGGTGTGGGCCCGAGTTTAAAGTATTTTCAGATTAAACCACCCAAGAGAGAGAGAGAGAGAGAGAGAGAGAGAGAGAGAGAGAGAGAGAGAGAGAGAGAGAGAGGTGAGGTGAGGTGGAGGGAGGAGTAGTGGTGGTGGGGAAAGGAAGTGGAGTAAAGGAAGAAGCTGAGGTTTTGGTTGAGCGAGGCGGAAGAGAGTTAATTAAGAGAGAGACTGAATAAAAAAGATGCAAGATTCGGTGAGCGAGGCAAGTAAAATAGGATATGAAAAAATAAACGAAAAAGAGTTAAATAAATAAGATTGGTGAACGAGGGAAGTAAATTAAAAAATGAAAGATATAAAAGAGAGTGGAATAAAGTTAGTGGTGAGTGAGCGAAGGAAGTAAATAAAAATATGAAAAAAAACGAAAGAGAGTGAAATAAACAGATTGGTGAACGAGGAAAGTAAATTAAAAAATGAAAGATATAAAAGAGAGTTGAATAAAGATGATAGTGAGTGAGGAAGGTAAGATAAGAATTGAAGGAGATGAAAGAGAGTGAAATAAACAGATTGGTGAACGAGGAAAGTAAACAAATAAATGAAAAAGATGAAAGATAGTGGAATAAAGATGATAGTGAGTGAGGAAGGTAAGATAAGAATTGAAAGAGATGAAAGAGAGTGGAATAAAGAGGGTAGTGCATATGAGGGGTGAGAAGGAAGGAAGAAAGGAGGGGAAGGAAGGAAGGAAGGAAGGGGTCTGAGTGTGTTTTTCTGATGGTCTGGCAATGGAGAGGGAAGAGGGGAGGGGAGGGGAGAATTTGGGTCACGTAGTTGCAGAGAGAGAGAGAGAGAGAGAGAGAGAGAGAGGGAGAGAGAGAGATAGATAGAGGAAAAGAGAAAGAGAGAATCAGTACATGACTTTCCAATAATTCACCTGCAACAGACTACAATTTTATACTCTACTCTCATCAATTGACATTTTTTATTATATTTCGTAGTTTCGTTTATAGGAATCATTATTGACTCTCCATAAATTCTCCTGGAACAGATTAAACCCCTTCAATAGACACGTGTTGTTATTCTGTTGCCAATAGGACGTGAACCCCTAGTTAGTCAATCAGTCAGTGTTACCAACCAAAACAAAAGTAATAGAATCAGGAAGCGGGTCACCTCGTCGTTCATGCATATATAGATTAGGAAGAATTATGTGAACATGTTGGATATTCATTTATATTTATTAATTATCTCTATACGTATCTACGGTTTGTGGTAAAAAACATAAAAGCTGGAGGCAAATGTGGACAGCCAGTAGTTAAATTTATATCATATTAAAAACTGTACATCATAATCAAGCACTATCATTAGAATAGGTATTTTTTGTATCATTATATACTAAAATTGTAAAGTAAACTGTAGCTAATGTTTGAAAAAGTTTAATAGCAGAAAACAGTATTTACTTTAATTTTCATGAATAATATGTAGTATTTTTATATACCGGTACTAAACCTTTAAAATATTATATTAATAAATTAACAGGACAATTATTCAGAAGTTACAATGGTAAAATATAGAATTACTCAAAACTAACTATCAACACCTTAAGGGACCCTGTGATGTAGTCATAATTTGGAGGTGAGTGAGTTCTTCAAATAATGCCTCGAAACACTGCCTATATGGAAGGCCCTTGTTTCGTGGTACAGTTTGGAGGAATCAGAAGCCACCACGATCACAGAGTCCCATAACTTATTCTTCCGTCACACCAACATTCATATATTTTTCTGTTACTACATTCATTAACTTCATCTTGAATTTACCATTACACCAAATACCTGCATAAATATTATCTTTCCTTACAAACTTAATTGATATAATAAAATAATCACGACAACCAAACAATTGTAAACGTCACAGGTGCTGAAAAAGAAAACAAAATTGCATGTTGAAAAATACACGTTTATCCCCCAAAGCGTAAAAGGCTTTGGGGTTCGACCTTAAAGAGGATCGTTTCTTGTACGTGAGTTGGAGTTTACATAGTATAGTACAGTACCTGATGCATGGAAGTGAACAAGGCAAGAAGAAAACAGATACCCTATTCATGTACAGAAGTGGTCAGTTATTTTACTTTTGTGTGTGTATGTGTGTATTTGTGTGTGTGTTTATTTATTTTATTTTTTTGGTGGGGGGGGGGGGCATAGTTTGAAGGAATTATGCACAAGCCCTCCACTTCACCCAAAACAAATCCCCAATTCAGTTATTTTACTTTTGTATGTGTGTGTGTTTTTTATTTTTGTGTGGGGGGGGGGGAGAGGGGGGCATAGTTTGAAGGAATCACAAGCCCTCCACTTCACCCAAAACAAACTAATTTCTGTAATCAAAACACCTCAGGGATGCAGCCAATAACAAGGTGTGATTAGGGAGGGAAAAAAAAAAAAAAAAAAAAAAAAAAAAAAAAAAAAAAAAAAAAAAAAACGAAAAAGGCAGCTAATGTGAAATCGAGCCTAAAGGGGAAGTTATCTTGTTGGTGAATTGGAAGGTCTTTGATTCCTCCAAACTATTCCACCAAACAGATCCCCTATTAGTACCATTGAGGGCATTTGTTTCCTGGCATATTTAGGAGGAATCAGCAGCCTTCCAATTTACCAACAAGAGAATCTCCCCATAATTAAGGACCCTGTGATCGTGTGTGAGAATTGGTGGCTTCTGATTCCTCTTGATTATGTCACGAAACAAGCTCCTTCTATATAGATGGTGTTTCGTGACAACATTTGAAGAACTCATTTACCTCCAGTATTCTGACTACAGGGGGAAATTTTGTATGTGTTGGTAAATCAGGAGCAACTGAATTCTCCAAACTATTCCAAGCAACAGAACACCATTGTTTTTGTTCATATGGTCCCGTTTCCTGCAGGCATACATTGGAGGAAACAAGGCACTCCAATATAAAAAAAAAAAAAAAAAAAAGAATGTAAGGTCTAAGGAGGGTAAGTAAGTAAGTAAGTAAGTAAGTAGCCTGACTGGTGGTGGTGATGGTATTGTTGTTTTTCCTGGCTCTGATTGGTTGTTTTCGTCAGGTGCCGAGGAGAGAGGGTCACCAGACGTCTGTGATTGGCTGATTTTCAAGACGTGTCGTTGGGCAGGTCCTTTTAACCCGGCTGGTAAACTATTGTATATATAATGCTAAACAAGTGGTGAAGGCTGAGAATTGTAATGTTGTCGTTTTAGTTGAAATAATAATAATAATAAATAATAATAGCAGCAATAAGATTAAATGCTTTTATTATTATATGATTACATTACAGTAGCTGCCATAATTACAGCAGTGGTGACAGTAAATACAAAGAGAATGTAGAGATATTGGCTTTTTCGTCTTTTGAAATAATATTATGCTTTTAATTGCTATCGTTTGATGGTAGTTAGAACAAAATGTGAAGAAAACTGCGTATCATAAAATCAAAGGAATTTAGTAAGAAAAGTACTGTAGTAGTAGTAGTAATAGCAGTAGTGATAGTAGTAGTAGTAGTTGTAGTAGTAAATAGGGAGACCCGGAGTAGTAAAGTAGGATGAGGTCGCAATTGTGGTAACTTGTATTTTAGTTCTCAAGTTACTTAGTTAAAATATCTTAATAATGTCTTTTGATAGTGATAGTACAGTAAGTATCACACGTGAACATTTACCCTCACCCTGATGGACTGAAACACAGACTATCCGAGGCTTTGGACGAAACCCTATATAAACGAAGAGCAAAGTAAGGAGGATGAAGGACAACTTGACAATGTGATGCCTACATGATTAAAAAAAATGTATAATCGTACAACATAAAATACCTGGATTTATATTTAGACTGATGATTATGATTTTATATAATTATAAGCACAGGTATATAGGTACAGGTATATATACATAATATGACTTGTGGTTGGAATACAATTATGATATGCTGTGTATTTATTAATATTATTATTATTATTATTATTATTATTATTATTACGGTGTCGTGTTGGTGAGGTAATTCAGCTGCCGGTAACAGGGTGAGGGAGGTAGAGAGTAGTGAGGTAGGTAGGGAGTGAGGTTGGGAGTGAGGTGGGGAGCGTGAGTGTGACGGAGAGATAGTGGGAAGGAGTGAGAAAAATACTGGTGGGAGTGGGAGGAGGAAGAGGAGTAGGAGGAAAGGATGGACAGTGTAAGATGAAAAATAAATGAGGAAAGAGAGAAGGAAGGAAAAGGGAGGAGAAAGAGAAAGAGGAGTATAGGAGACCAGTAGTAAAAGGTTTGGTAGAACTGTAGGAAGAGGAATGGAAATGAGAAGTAAGGAACGATAGAAGTAGGAGTTAAAAATTGTGGAAGAAAAGTGAAGAAACGGAGGACTCGGGTGAAGTAAAAGAGAATAAAGAAGGCAAGATAGAGTGAAAGAATATGGTAAGAGTTTGGACCCAACGAAAGGAAAAATAGGAAGGAGAAAAGAATTGGCAGTAATGGAAATAAATAAGGAAAAAGAGAGAGTAGTTGAAATATGATTTAAAAAAAAACGAAGGAAGGAAAGAAGCAGAGTGGCATGAAAACAAGGAAAAGAATGGGAAGAATAATTGAAATATGATGTTGAACAGAAGGAAGGAAGGAAGGAAAGAAATAAAGAGAACGGAACGAAAACAAGGGAAAAGAGAGGGACGAGTAGTTGAAATATGATGAGAGAAAAGAAAAAAGAAAGGAAGGAAGGAGAAACTAAAAAAAATGCAATGTAGTGAAGAAGGGAAGAGTAATGAAGGATATGATGGTGAGGTGGGGGGAGAGGGGAGGGGGGGGGGAAGGAAAGCTGAAGGGAGGCCCTATCACTGGGAAAACTTTAATTAGGGAGACAAAATTGGGAGACTTTGGCCCACCCTTACTGATGATGGCCTTCGGTTCCATGGAGGCAAGGAAGGGAGAGGGAGGGAAGGGAGCGAAGGGAGAGGGAGAGAGGCAAGGGAGCGAAGGGGGAGAGGCAAGGGAGCGAAGGGAGAGGGAGAGAGGCAAGGAAGCGGTAGGGAAGGAAGGAGGGAGGGAAGAGGGAAGGAAGGAAGGAGGGAGGGAAGAGGGAAGGAAGGAAGGAGGGAGGGTAAGGAATGTTTGGAAGCTGTGTTGAATAGGAAGAGGTAAGGGGTGTATAGAAATAAGGAGGATAGTGGAGTGGGTATTGGATTTTAGAGTAAGCTTCTTGAAGTAAGGAGGAAAGTGGAAGTAATGGGTTTTGGAGCAAAGTGTGTTGGAGTAAAGAGGTACGGTAGATGGAGTATAGAGGTACAGAGGGAGGTGGAATATAGAGTTCTGAGGTAAAGAAGTATATAGGTGGAATATAGAGTCTTGAGGTCTTAAAGAAGTATGTGGAGTAATGGGGAGGTGGAGTAATAAAGTAGGTGTAATAAATGTTCTAAAGTAAGGAGAAAGGTGGAGTAGGAGGTATGACAGTAGGTGTGGAGGAAAAGAGAAGGTGGACGAGTTCAGGGATTATGTCTTTTGTAAGGAGGGTGAAGAGGAGAAAAGAGGACGAAGAAGAGAAATATTGATAACATGAGGAAGGAAAATGGGGAATATTTGGTTTTAGCAGAAGAGATATGCCATTTCTGCTATATTTCCATGTCAGTTGATAATGAACTATGAACTTGAGATGTGTTTATGAAGTGTAGAAGTAAAATTAGAATACGTATGAGTGGTTTTTTTTCACTCAGACCATTGTTATTACTCCAATTGGTCTGAAAACTATCACAAACCTATTTTTAATATAGAAAGTCAGTCGTGGAAAATATAATTGCTACATGCAGGTATGGGTTGATCATATTATAGTGGGTTTTGCAAGGAGGGTTTGTTGACGGTAGACGGGGATGCAGGAGTGATTGAGAAGGGGAGGGCAAGGAAGGGGAGGTGGTGATGGTGGATGATATTGGAAGATAGGGGAGGTAGGGAACTCAGTGGGAGGTTTAAGGGGAAGGAGGGGAGGCATGAGCAGAGAGGGAAGGAAGGGTAAGGTGATATTAGGAGGTTGGGGAAAGAGTGGAGGCAGAAAGAGGGATGGGGACGAGAGATATAGGAGAGGGTCATGTTATTAGAAGGTTGGGGAAGGTAAGGAGAGGTGATTGGTCCATTATTGGGTGCTTCAAGGAGAGAGAGAGAGAGAAAGAGAGAGAGAGAGAGAGAGAGAGAGAGAGAGAGAGAGAGAGAGAGGGCATGGATGAGACAAAGTGGTAGGGTGGTAGAGCAGGGTTACAAGTGAGTGAGACAAGTACGACAGGTTTGGTTCAGCAGGGAAGGAAGCAGGGATGGGTGGTAGGCAGGAGACGGAGAGGCAGGGCAGGTGTACCTTGAGATGAACAAGAGAGAGAGAGAGAGAGAGAGAGAGAGAGAGAGAGAGAGAGAGAGAGAGAGAGAGAGAGAGAGAGAGAGAGAGAGAGAGAGAGAGAGAATAGCTAGATGGACTGGTAAAAAGAGAGAAAAAATGGGTTAAGAAAAACAAGAGTAGGTAGATGTTTTGATATTAAAGAGAAATTGAGACTGGAAGATAGAAGTGAGGTTAGTGAAATTGTGAAGTTGTTGAGAGATGATACAATGAGAAATGACACGAGGGGACAAGAAAAGGTGAGTGGTGAGGAGGAGTTGTAAAATTTGTGGGATAATTAATGGGTGAGAATCCAAACGGGAAGGTTGAGAATAGTGTGGTGAGGAGGGAAGAATGTGTGAGTGAATGGGAAAGAGCCGACGGATGAGGGGAAGGAGGA
This sequence comes from Petrolisthes manimaculis, assembly GCA_034508575.1. Taxonomy (NCBI): domain Eukaryota; kingdom Metazoa; phylum Arthropoda; class Malacostraca; order Decapoda; family Porcellanidae; genus Petrolisthes; species Petrolisthes manimaculis. The sequence continues at coordinate 16,868 of JAWZYT010000206.1, forward strand.
CCAGAGAGAGAGAGAGAGAGAGAGAGAGAGAGAGAGAGAGAGAGGGTATAAAAATTATGTTCTATGAGAGGAAGGGGGATCAGAGTGCAGGAATAGAAGGGAAGTGTGTGTGTGTGAGGAAAGAGAAGATAGTTGTTGTTGTGTGAGTGAGTGGAGTGGAATACCAGTTCATACAATAAGGAAAGAAGGTGTGCGAGTGATTGGAAAGGAAGGGAAGATTGAAATGAGAAGGGAAGGGCGTGATGGAAAGTGAGAAAGTGGCGACGAAGGGAAGAAGAAATATTTTTGGAGATGCGTGAGTTTGTGCGACAGGAGGAGAAGCAAGTATGGAAATGGGATACGTGGAGTGAGGATGAATGAATGTGTGAAATAGTGTGAGAAGAGATGGAAAAACGAGTAAGGAAATGGAGCAAGGTAAAGGAAGGAATATAATATGATTGCAGTGAAAAGTTAAAGGAAGGAAGAAGGAATATAGATGATAGGAGTGAAAGAGGATAGAGGAGGGATGAAGAAATAAATGTTAGAAGTGAATAAAGATGGAGAGGTGACAAGGTGGAGGAAGGATGAGTGAGTGAGTGAGTGAATGCACGAGAGACTATGAAGAGTGTAAAGGTGAGGTACAGTAGTTGAGTGGAGAAAGGCAATGTAAAGTGAGGGGAGGAGAGAAAGGTACAAAGTGAGGGGAGGAGAGAAAGGTACAAAGTGAGGGGAGGATAGAAATGTACAAAGTGAGGGGAGGAGAGAAAGGTACAAAGTGAGGGGAGGAGAGAAAGGTACAAAGTGAGGGGAGGATAGAAATGTACAAAGTGAGGGGAGGAGAGAAAGGTACGAAGTGAGGGGAGGAGAGAAAGGTACAAAGTGAAGGGAGGAGAGAAATGTACAAAGTGAGGGGAGGAGAGAAATGTACAAAGTGAGGTGAATAGGGTGAGTTGGAGGGAAGGGGAAGAGAAGGCAACAGCTCCCCCTATCTGAGACTTTAATCTCCTCAGCTATCTCAGAATCTCCTCTTTGTTCCACTCCTCTTACTATCTCTCTTACTCTCACAACCCCTTCACCTCCATTTACTCTCACTTGCTCTCCTCCTTTCGCCAGTATAAGGAATAGAATTTAACGTAATAGGTTTGTGTATAATTTATGTTTAGGTACTTGTGCATAAATCGGTGAGTGTGTGTGTATTTCTATATGTAAACTTGGTATAAGTAATCTTGGCTTTCATTACATTTACCGAAAGAAAAAATTCCCAAGAAATTATATATTATGAGGACAGCAATACACGTCACCAACAAGTTACAAAAACAAAACAAAAAAATGTAGGTATATTTTCCCTACATGACTTGAGTGCCAGGTGGTGGTGTTGACATCTTTGGTATGCTTGGTACTCCACTTGGTATGACGAGTGATTGATGTGGTATGTCAAGTGAACATTCACACACCATCTACCTGTATTGATTACCAAGCTATATATAGGTATACAGTGGGATAAGCTATTGCCATTACTTGTTAGTATTGTTGTTATTATCAATTTAGTGATATTATTGTTATTAATATTAGTTTGATTATTATTATTTATTATTATTTTTGCTATTATTATTATTATTATTGTTATTATTTGTATTATTATATGTATTCCTTTGTATCATATTGTTATTAGTATTCCTTTGTATTATATTATTATTTGAATTCCTATGACATTTGTATCATATCATTTGTATTATTATTATTTGTATTATATGTATTATATATTATACGTATTCCTTTGTATCATATTATCATTATTATTATATGTATTATTATATGTATAACTATTTGTATTCCTTTGTATGATAATCACTAACAACTGACGTCCCCCTTCTTCCTGGTACAGACGGCGACGTTGAGGGTGAGGGCGAGGCGGACGGCAGCGGGGGGAGGAAACAGCAGCTGAGCAACAAGTTGGTGCCCTTTGGTGCCGGGGGACCCCTTTTGGCCCAAGCGTGAGTACCGCTTCCAGGGCCGGGCCGGGGGGTCACGCTGCTATGGGGGGGTGGGGGGAAGGGGTTAGGGAGTCATGGGGGGATTTTAAGGTAGAGGTCATCGAGGTCAGGGAGTTATAAGTGGGGTTAAGAAAGAGGTCAGTAATATGGTAAAATGGGTCATGCATGGGTCATTTGGTTGAATAATAATAATGTTACGGGTGGAATAAAAGTGGTAAAGAAATAGTTATAGATAGGGTCAAGGTCACAGGTGGTTCTTTAATTAAGGGGTTACAGGTAAGGTTATTTGGTTACAGATGAGGTCAAGAGTTAAAGGTCACAGTAATAGAAGGTTAATTAAAGAGTCACCCATAGTTTAAAAGGTCACAGAATGAAGCCAAGGTCACGGGGAGAGTCAGTCAGGAGTCACAAGTAGAATCAAGAGTCGTAAGCGAGAGTCAGAGATGGAGGGAAGGGGGGGGAGGAAGGGGAGGGGAGGAGGTCAATGTTTAGGAGGTGTTGGAGGAAGAAGGGCACAGGGGAATACCTTAAGCTACTTACGAGGTGGAGGCGGAGTGAAGGAGGACTGAGGGGACTTGAAGTAAGGCTGAGAAAGGGCAAGAGAGCTGAAAAAGGGCAAAGAGAGCTGAAAAAGGGCATAGAGAACTGAGAAAGGGCAAGAGGGCTGAGAAAAGGGCATAGAGGGCTGAGAAAAGGGCATAGAGTGCTGAGAAAAGGGCAAGAGTAGTTGAATTAGATGTGCAAGAGGCTGAGAGAGAGAGAAAGGGTTGATTTTGATCTGAGTAGGAATTGAGAAAGTAATTTTAAAACTAAAAGGACTAGGCTCAACTGAAAGGACTGAGGAGGGCTGAGGTTAAGTTACAAAGGCTTGGAATTGGTTAGGACTAGGCTGGAGGGGCTGAGGAAGGACTGATGCTGAAATAAAATGACTGAAGAGGGCTGATGTTGCAAATACTGAAATAAGGGCTGAGACGGGTTGGACTAGGAATGATTTAGGCTTGGCTTTGAGAGGGCTGCTGGGCTGGTGTAGAGATGAGATGGGTGAGTTTGAGTGGTAAAGTGGAAAGGTTTGAGGAAGGACTAAACTGACGTGAAAGAGAGAAGAAATGAGGCAGGGAGAAAGGGAAAGGGTGAGACAGGGAGAAGTGGAAATGGTGAGTCAGGGAGAAGGGGAAATGGTGAGGCAGGGAGAAGGGGAAATGGTGAGGCAGGGAGGAAGAGAAATGGTGAGGCAGGGAGAAGGGGAAATGGTGAGGCAGGGAGAAGAGGAAATGGTGAGACAGTGAAAAAGTGGAATAGTATGGTAGGAAATTAGGCAGGAGGGATGATATGAGAGAGGAGGATAAATAGTGAGACAGTGAGAATGAGTTAGACAGAAGGAATGGATGATGAAACATAGGGGGGATTAAAACGTGAAGAAAGAGGAGAATCGAGGGGAAGAAAGAGGAGAAGCGAGGGGAATAGGTAGGGAGATGTCGAAGAGGGTTGGTAGGTAGGTGATTAGAGAGATGGGTATAGGCAAGGTGATTGGCATATAGTCTTTGGGGAGTGACAGGACAGGAGGAAGGGAAGGGAAGGGAGGCAACAGCAAGTGAAGAGGTTGATGCTAGAGAGGAGAGGGGAGGAGAGCAGGTAGTGAGGAGAGAAACAAAGGAGGTAGAGAGGCGTGAGGTAGGGGTGGGGAGAGAGAGAGAAAGAGAGTGTTGGATATGATGAAGAGAGAGAGAGAGAGTTGAATATGATGAAGAGGTGGGAAAAGGTGTGAGTGAGAGAGGTAATAATGGTGTGGGAATATGGGAATGTTAAGAAAGAGGTAAGAAAGGAAACGGATTAAAGGAGAGATAGGATGAAGGAGAAAGAAATGAGAATAAAGGAGACAGCAAGAACGATAAGGGAAGGAGAAAGAGGGAGGCGGAAAAGGAGAGAGAGGGGTGAATGAAGTAAGAAAGTGAGAGGGAAGAAAGTAGAGAGAAAAAGAGGAGGAGAGAAGAATTAAGTAAAGAAGTGAGGAAAATGGATAGTTCGAATAAGTAGTAACCATAAGTAATTTAAGGAGAGAAAAGTATTAGGTGGGTAGGTAAGTAGGTATAGTAGGTAGGTACGTGAGGAAGGTAAGTAGATAGTAGGTAGGCGTAGGGAAAGGTAAGTTTTAGAAGGGAGTTCGATAAGTAGGGGAAAGTAGATAAGTAGGAGGGAAGTAAGTACTCGTAAGTAGATAAGAAGACGAGAATGGGGAAGTATACAAATTGCAGCCTGGCCCCTAAGCCCTCCCCATCCCCCCCACCCCCACCCCCACACAAAACCCCCTTCCTCCCCCCTCCCCTCCCCTCCTTCATGCATGAATGGGTCCCCCTTCCTTACCTTTATCCTTTAATTCCTTTCCAGCATGTTCACTCTTCTCTCTATATCTATTTTTCAGCACTCTTCCTTTATCACATTATTCATAATATTTACACGGACATAACACCACACGCATATATATATATTCTCTCTCTCTCTCTCTCTCTCTCTCTCTCTCTCTCTCTCTCTCTCTCAATACAGCACCAGCCAATTAGTCGATGCATGTACTGTATAACTAGCAATGCAGTATTCCCAGCAGAGATGCAGTAATCTTCAGTAGTGCACCGTAGAGTCTAGCTGTGTAGCCTATACTATAGTTTGCCTTTGTCTCCACTAGGGCGGCAGCACTGAATGAACACGCTTGATGTTGTTGGCTAAATGGGTCACTCACTCTGATACGATCTTTTATTGTGTAGTAGATTTAAATAACTGTAGCTTTCTATATAACTCGACTGTACCGTAGTTTATACAGCGGGTGTTGTTCACTTTTGTAAGTTCATTTATTGTCGCTATTGTTGTCGTTACTTACGTTCTCTCCTCAAGTCTTCAATTTTTCACTCTTACTTAATTTACTCTATTTCTTTATCTCAACTTTATTGCTTTATCTCGACTCGATCGTTACGGCTTTTCAATTTTCTGTATAGTTCTTTGCTCACACACATTCTCTCTCTCTCTCTCTCTCTCTCTCTCTCTCTCTCTCTCTCTCTCTCTCTCTCTCTCTCTCTCTCTCTCTTATATTCTCAGGCTCACTTTATTACATGCAGAGAGATTTGGGGTTCCAGAATTTGATGCAAGATATTACAGGAAGAGCTGGTGGTGTTGTATGCATGCAGGGACTACTGAATCAAATGTTGCAGGAAAAGTGGAGTGAGTGTTGTTGGGAGAGTTACAGGAATTGGAAGAGTAAAGTGTTGCTTGGAGAGTTACAGGAAGAAGAGTAGTGTTGCTGGGAAAGTTACAGGAAGAGTGGGTGTTTTTGTAGCAAGTGTTACAAATGTTGAATGATATAATGACCTTACGAGGCTGTTTGGGTGTAGCCTAACCTACAAACTACTAAGAGAGAGAACGGATAGAGAGGTAGAAAATGGGGAGAGGGAAAAGGAAGAGGAAGAGAGAAGGGACAGAACTGAAGGGGAGAGCAGAGCAGAGGAAGGGTATAGCAAGAAAGGAGTAACTGGAGTGGGTAGGAGGAAAAGAGTAGCACAGGAGTGGGAGGAAAAAGAGGAGAGAAAGGGGTAGCATTAATGGAGGAAGAGGGAAAGGGGCAACACTGATGGAGTAGTAGGAGGGAAGAGGAGAGAAAAGGTTATCACTGGAAGATGTAAAGGGTGAAGGAGGGATAGGGGTAGCACTAGAGGAGGAGGAGGTAAAGGGTGGAGGAGGAGGATGGAAAGAGGCAACACTGGGGACTTACACTAAAGCTGACTTGAGATCACCTCCACCACAGTCCCTCCTCTCGTAGTTATCTTCTCACAACACTCCAGCAACACTATCAAACGGCAACACAATTATTATCTTGCAACACTTAGTCTGTAGTACTTACACAGTTGTTATCATGGTAAAATAGGTACTTCCGATACTACTACTACTACTACTGTACTACAAAGTTAGTATTACGATGCCATTTCCTATAATTCCACTGCAGATTATTTTTATGCTGTGAATCTGTTATGACCAAAGAAATATTTTCCAATCAAGCTAGAGAGACTACGCACAGCCGCTTGGTATATACAAGTCTCTTTATTATACAGTAGGTCAGTACTCTATTGTTCTCTGGTAGATCTGATGTTGGGCCTTGCAAAATAATTACAAATACCACAGATATACCTAATCTCATTTACTTCGCCTCGACGCCTAATGTTAGTGTTGTATGGGCCTGTTAAAAACATGAAATAATGGATAAAATCAAAACAAAACATGATCTATTTTTTAGGAGTTCGACGATGTCTCTCTCTCTCTCTCTCTCTCTCTCTCTCTCTCACACACATTTGTCTCTGTCCTCTCCAGTGTCCTTTTCTGCCCTGTCGAAATTAATCTCCATTTTCCCTCATTTATCTTTTATTTCCCTCCATTAGTTACTCTCTCTCTCTCTCTCTCTCTCTCTTATCTTTTATTTCCCTCCATTAGTTGCTCTCTCTCTCTCTCTCTCTCTCTCTCTCTCTCTCTCTCTCTCTCTCTCTCTCTCTCTCTCTCTCAAATTTGTACTTTTGTCGAGAATAATTATAATATATTATTTTCTCCCCTTGTCTCTCCCAGGAAGATTTCGGAGAGCCAACAGGACTTCTTTATGATGCTGGACGAGAAGATAGAAAACGTGAGTACTGCTGGTCCCGTGGTCACTGTGCGGGTGGTTGGTTGCTGATGTCTATATACTAATCTTGCTCTCGTGTGTTGTACCAAGGATGAGAAACAATATCTTATCTTTGTGTTGTACCAAGGATGAGAAACAATAACTCATCCTTCTACTGTACTAAGGATGAGCAACGATATTTCATCCTTGTGCTGTACTAAGGATGAGAAACGATATTTCATCCTTGTGCTGTACTGAGGATGAAAAACAATAACTTATCCTTGTGCTGTACCAAGGATGAGAAACAATAACTCATCCTTATACTGTAACTTACTATGTGAGTTGTCTTGGTGGTAAAATTTATTCTGACTGTTTTACGACTATCAGGGCCACCTCCTAGGAAGGCCTACTGTCAGCTATTAGGTACTCAGTCCACTAATCAAGTACTTTTGGGGCTACCTATATCAAGGACTATCTGTGTTTCCTATGTGCTGTCTCCCGTAACGTATTGTTGAGATGTATATTTACTATAATATTATACCGCATGTTTCTGACATTGTTTATCACGCCCAATTTTTATTATTTAATGTTGAATCTTTTGACTTCATATAATTTTTGTTTTACTCATACGACCTCTGTCGTTAACTGTAGTACTGTATGGTTAATACTTGTTAACGTGAATTGTATTACTTTCTTTCACTAATCTTAATATTTATTGTTTTTTGTACCTACAGCCATGATGAAATGTCATGGCCATTTTTCCCTCCCAACAGTTCCATAATTGCTTTAACGTCTGCCAGTTTCATTTCTTGATATTTTTCGCACAATGAGCCCCAAATGCATTCTAATAAAGAAGGTATAACATAAATTATTATTTCCAACAAGTATCAAACTCAGACAGCATATTATTAATTAGTAAATGATTATGTAGCATTTATTTATCAAGTAAGTGTTAAATCACTATCATTAGCAGATGTAGACATCTTCAAAGTCATCTTGTATAAGAATAAGTGATGAAGATCATGGAGTAGGCTATTGAATTAGTTTGCATGAAATGTCAAGTAGTGAACCCAGGCCATTGACGGGACGCGATAATGTTACCACTGCAGTGACTGCACCAACCCAGTGCCACAAGTGAAGATTTAATATGTTGGAGGCAGAGGTAAGTTAATCTTGCTAAAGTTAATATGAAGGCTGCATATATTCATATCAGTCCCATCCCAGAGGCTGCCATTGGCCAGTTCAGTACGGTAGAGAATACAGTATTTTCTGCATTAAGACAAAAACAAAATGTTACATACTCTATTAATCTTCCAACACTCCATTATTCAGTTGTTATAAATAGTTATATGGAATCTCCATACCTGGGATACTATAACTCTTACACTTACTTTTGTCTTATTAATAAGCTCAGACAGACCATTTAGTACACATACAGTATTTATAATCAAGGAGTGAAAACTCCTCTCCTTCATAGCAGGCAAAAAATTTGGATATACTGTAATGGTAAATCAATTTTTTCCACATTGCTGAATTTTTCTTTGTTTACAAATTGCTGAGAAGAGAGATATTGTGGGTGGTATTTATTGAGACTTGGCCAAATTGGAGGCTACAGTTTCCTCCAAATATTCCCATTCAATTTCATAGTATATTTAGCAAAATTAGTGGTCTCCAATTCACCAATAAAATTTTAGGCCCTTTTATTAAAATGACAGAAAGATATACTGTAAGTAATAACTTGCATGTATTTATGACACGATATAGCCAATGTTAGTGTTACTATTCGTGTAAGGTTGTTGTTGTAATGTTACTGTACAATACAGTACTGTACCTGTATAATGGCAGGTCACTATTTGTATAATATTGCAGCCAGTAATGGCTATTATTACATGATGAGCTAAGGCTTATACTGGTGTTGCAGGGTCCTGACTATGACTCGGAGACAGAGGAGGCAGAGCGGCGGCGAAGGTTGCATGAGTATGCTCAGCAGTGGTCCTCTTTCAGTAACACCTGCCTACCGCCCCCTCCTTCACCACCCAGGTAAGATCATAGACTTACCTTTGTCTTTACACAGGTACTGTACTTTGGTGCACAAAAGTTTGTTCCCTCAGCTAGCCACAATATATTTATATCACCTGTGCTTCTAACAACTAAGCAACAGAGGATACATGACAAACTGTTTTGTTGCTTGAACCACAGGAAATTGTGTCATAATACTTGAGCTCCTTAACCCAGTTCATCTCCTTTACATTCTTGCACCTTATTTATTCTGTGTTGCTTCCCATTATTAGATTCGTTGTAGTATCCCTTCGGAATCACAAACTACAGTAGAACATTAGTTTCATGAGATCTGAGTTTGTTAAGACATTCTCCATCTGTTTTGACCAGGAAACAAGGGAGTAATGGTCTCACTGATGGTGAGGCTGGACCTGGCAGTATTGAACCAAAGGGCTTGTCAGAGGTGAAGGTAAACCAGACTTGTCAAGTATTGAGTTTACCAAACACCATCAGTCAAGATGAGACCAGTGAGGGGAACCCTACATTAAACAACAAATGTGATGTACATTAAGCCCCCAGGTGAAAGAACCAAATCAGTTATCATGAACTCTACTATACTCGTTTTACGCTAACCTGGCCTAGTAGCCACGCCCCCTTAATAGCTGTATTTTTAATGCTCGTCTCTGATTGGTCAATATTTCCAGGCAACCTCCGTTCACGCTTACCTTTGCTTTACCAAAACATTGCATTTCTCCGAGGTACATTATTTTTGTTTTTTCTTGGTGCGTCACTTATTTCGCTTAATATCTACTTGGTACTTAGGTAACCTGACAGAATAATGATAGAGGATTACCTTTATCGTGAAAAAAATATCCATATAATTAAAAAATATACGATTAAATACGAGTTTAAGTGAAACAAGTACTTAAAAATGTGTACACAACTTTTTTTATATGCCGATATTTATTTATAAATATTACGCTACCATGATTAAAAATGGGTGGATGATGTAGATAAAATCCTCCTGCATGTCATGGTGGTATAAGATTGTAGATAAGACAGAAAATATTGCTGCAAACCTAATTTTAATGTCAAGATGTCAATAACACTCTAATATGCACCCAGTGTTGCCAGGTGCAGGGAAATTTATCTGTTTTAGGGAATAAAGAAGTCCACACAGGAAAATAATATACAGTTCGTTCAAGAGTAAACAGGGAAATTTCTACCAGATGAAATGCCTAAAAGACCATCAATGTTCAGGAGTAAACGGGGAATAATTGAGGTTAAAAGCGAAATTCTAATATTAAGGTGAGCGAAATTACGTTAAGCAGACATGGCAACACTGACACTCGAGCGCGGGAAAACTGGGTGCACATTAGAGTGTTATTGACATCTTGACATTAAAATTAGGTTTGCAGCAATAATTTCTGTTTTATGTACAATGTTATACCACCATGACATGCAGGAGGATTTTATCTACATCATCCACCCATTTTTAATCATGGTAGCGTAATATTTATAAATAAATATCGGCATATAAAAAAAGTTGTATACACATTTTTAAGTACTTGTTTCACTTCAACTCGTATTTAATCGTATATTTTTTTAGGATATGGATATTTTTTTCACGATAAAGGTAATCCTCTATCATTATTCTGTCAGGTTACCTAAGTACCAAGTAGATATTAAGCGAAATAAGTGACGCACCAAGAAAAAACAAATAATGTACCTCGGAGAAATGCAATGTTTTGGTAAAGCAAAGGTAAGCGTGAACGGAGGTTGCCTGGAGATATTGACCAATCAGAGACGAGGTCTAGTAAGGAGGCGTGGCTACTAGGCCAGGTTAGCGTAAAACGAGTATAGCAGTCTGAAAGTTATTGATGCTGATGCTATGATTTCATTGTGTGGTGTCTGCCTAGAGATTAACTAAAATATATTTGGGCCTCTTTCAAGTAGAGTGGTCATTCTCCAGCATTACCAATTGTGTAATAACAATGTATTATTAATAATGTATGCCTTGTCATGGAGGCAGCTTGTTGCTGTGGCCATTTCTTTACTGGCTGTTGCATCAAAATATTCTGCGTGTGGGATAAAACAAGTACGCTGTACACTCCAATAAATACAACAAGCTTGACCTTACTTTTACAGAGTATCAAGAAGACGGGGATTCTGCGTTGTGAGTAACAGCACTTATCCATCACCATGAATACCACACTGTGTCACAATATCTCTTGAGTAGTGTATGGCAGCACTGCAATGTGCTGTTTACACTATGCTTACACCACACATGCACTCGTGGCCTGATTGTGTGTCCGCACATCATGTGACCTTCATGATATAGAAATAAATATTTTTACTGTAAACAAGAATCTCTGAATACTTTTCAAAGTACTGTACTGGACAGAACTGTTTTTTTTTTTATTGTGCCACAATTTACTGGCTTACCATCTGTTGAGAGGTGGTATGCAATGGTGCTCAGCTGTCCAGTTGGTGGGATGAGTGGTTGGGACTAGTATATTGTAGGTCTGTTTGTGGTGAACCAGGCATGAAGTGTGTCAGTGTTGGCTTGGAGAAGATGGGTGGCTGTGTTTGCATTTTTTTTTTTTTTCTGTGTGTGTGTGTACATGTGAGTGTGTTGTCTGCATACGAAGCTATGTGTACATTACTACAATTGTGTTCTACCATCATTATATGTTGCTATGACATAATATCTGCAAGAGAACAATAATAAAAATCAGGTAATGCCAGGGGGGTCAAATTATTACTTTTTGTATACAGTATTATACTCTATGGGTTAATTCATTCCATGCGACCAAACATCCTCATGGTATTCCTCCCAAAACAACACATCACCCTCAACAATATACCACTCATAACCTTCCTCATTGGGCAGCCTCTCCATTCATGTAACTCCACATGTTCCTTGCAAGTGCAGTAACTCCTCTATTGCTTTAATTCTCTACTTTTGACCCTCCATCATTGTCCAACCTTTCTTCCCATAAGTCAAGGCAGAGCGTGTACCACTATCATGTAGTGGCTTCTTTACATCTTATAGCTTCCATTCATTGTCGCCTTCTTTGCTGTACCGTCATCCTTCACACTTTGTCGCAGTTTCTTTAACCTTTTCACCCATAATACTGTATCAACTTGATTTATACTGCCTAGCCTACATACCTTACTGAAGCTCGGAGATTTATTTCATCTGACCATTCAGTGTCACATTACATCTGGTGTTTTAATTCCTCTTGAAGACTTTACTCTTTCATGTGTTCAGATTCAAATTCTGCCTTTTGCACACATGAACATACTCACCAATCCTTGTAGCCCCTACTTATACTCATTTTCAGTGCCATATCTTCTGGAAACAACAGCACAGGTAATTTCACTACATTTCTCCTTTCATCAGTGCCACCTGAGTATCCACTGCATAGTTTTGTACAGTACTTTTTTCATTAATTCATCCATGTACAAATTGAAGTCACGGGCATAACACACGCCTGCTTTAACCCACATCAAGATTGAAGACCACTCTCACAGTTACCTTTCACTTGTACAGTTAGCTGTATTTCTTCCTTTGTATCCTCATACATGCTCTGTCTTGCTGTCACTTAAATTATTTTTTACTCCATACATTCTTAGAAGATTCCACATTCCTTGTCTTTCTACTATCATATACATTTACCAGATCCATGAAAGCAGCATACAACTAAATTTGAAGTGAAAAATAAAACTTTTGTAAGCTAGTGAGACGTGAGTGTGGGAACCAGTACTCTTAGAAGAGTATGAAGTGCAATACTAGTCTTGTACATAGCCTACACAGTACATGTATTCTGTTTTATGTAATAACTTGGTGCATTTTGAACTGTTGCAGTGTTGTCCTTTTTTCCATAGTTGTATGTAATACTGTACTTTACAGATTATGGTTAACTTTTCTTGGCAGACTTACATCTTACATCATAATTCTTATGAGAATAAAAACATGAAAAATATGAGGTATTAATCCATTAAACTCTTGCAGACACCCTGATGATGACACTTGTGGATCTGGGGAAATTACAGAAGAGGATGAAGAGGAGGATGACGAGCCAGGTGAGCCGGGCAGGATACCAGATGAAGCGGTACGGGAGCAGTACATGTTTATGGGGAGTGTCTATACCCTTACTCATGTACGCACAGACGCAGACAAGGTCGAGCCCAAAGTAGATGTTGTTATGGTCCCACAAATAAATGAACCTGAACCAGATCTCAGCCACAAGCTCAATGGATCTGCAGTTCCTGAGGAGACCATAGAAGAAGTAGAAGAGGAAGAAATGGATGAGGAAAGTGTGGATAGTAAGGCCAGACCACCACCATCCAAACCTTCATCAAGACCAGCCTCACTAATATTGAAGTCTGTGTTCCCACCTGACTGTGTGCCAGAATGACACCCTCACCACTACCACAGACACACATGTGGCTCCCACTTACACAGTATACCCATTCAGGATCTACAGTTGCCTACACTTGTAACTGGAATAGTCAGCATTGTCAGTCCCCTTCTCCTGTGCCAGTTATAAGTGGTGGCAATTGTACATAAACAGTACATACATAGACATAAGATTCACTTCCAGGGAGTAGATAGCCGACACAAACACAGCCACAAGATTCTTTGCATGAGGGAAGGGAGGAATAAACAAGGTGCGCACAGACATGGTTAGATTAGGCAGAAGACTCTTGGATCAGGCAGGACACAAAACTGATAGTGATTGATAAAGTTTGTACACAGATGGTCTGGTTAGGAAATATACCAACTACAGTAGTTGATTATCTGGATGAAGTTTTAAGCGGGTTTTATTCAGGCATGATGCATGTGAGCTAAAATCAGGGAAGGCTGGTGTGGGCTACAAATAGAATTGAGATTTAGTGGGTAAGGTACAGAATATAATTTAGTGAATAAAACTATACAGGTATTAATCATGAAATTCATTTACAATAGTACTTATTACAAAACTACTCATAAGTAGTAAGAAGTTGACTACTGTTGATGATTCTAACAGATATATACCAAATTGAAAATAGATTAGGCAAGAATATACAGTTGGTTGTGATCCATAGTCTATACGTACAGGTGTCTGTAACATAAAAATTAGTTGTTTGAAGAGCAGTTTCTGGTTTTGTGTAGTTATTCTTGACATAAATCTATGATATTTTTCTTTGTTAATTCAATAATAACATTTGATAGTACAGTAACAGATTAAAAGAAACCATCATCTACTGTGGGTAATTAAATTGTATTACTGTAGTCAAAATTGTATTATTATCGAGGGGGACCAGATTTACTGCACATATACATTTTATAAATTTCTCTAGTCCTAATCTATAGTCATCACTGAATGCAGTGAAAACTTGAGTGTATTGTAGTGGTTGGTTGGAACTGGAATGGAAAACACATTACATTACTGATTTTTTTTATTACAACATACGCTGTGATTTATACAACTATTTTCTCCCTATGGTAGTTAATAAACTCATTTACCATTGGTTGTAGAATGATCAAAGTAATACTTTATTATTCACAGGATAGCTTTAATGTGCATAATGAATTTTTGCAGTGTTGGAAATACTGTAATGGCATTTAAAGAAGAGCGCAGTGAGAAGGAGAGCATGTTGAGTGTGGTCTGTACAGGTATTATAGTGTACTGATGTATGGAAAAAGTATTGCCCTGTTGTTTGAATCTGAACATTTGAACAAGACTTATATACCCTTGGTGCTATAAAGCTGTTCCAGTGTGAATACAGACAAGAAAAAGCTCACACTGACTGGGAATCAGAATTGGTTTAACTTCTAGAAAACACTATATGTTGTGGTAAATTTTGGTGAACTTAGTTTGAAAGTATGTGTGTAGAAATATATACTGGAGAATTCTTTTTAGGAAAAAAAGAATAATTTCCAAATTCATGAAGCAAGACATTCTCTTGATTCACACTTGTTGGTTGGGCCACAGCATAAGGCCTGTTATGCAATTCCTTGTAAAAATGTAAATAGTATTTGTTATGGATCACAAAGATGTTTGCATTCTGCCAGCACTCAAAAACAATATTGTGAGTGTGTATGTGTGTGGATGGCAGTGATCGTCCACTTTGCCTCCTATGTAAGGAAACCCAAGCTGGGACTGAAGGTTAGGTACAGTATACAGTGTGTAAATTCTGGAGGAAGAGCAAAGATTTACTTTGTAACTTTTGAGAATATTGTTCTTCGACTGATATGAAGGAATTGAACATGAAGAAGTCCATTCATGATATAGATAAAGGATTGTCTGGTTTGTGTTACAAATGTGTTAGAATTTGGTGTTGAAAAACAAATTCCCATGATTACTAAATTGTGAATTTTATGTAAGAATAGTTTGGTATAGGCTTATTTTAAGTAGTAATTTTTGTATTAAATATTAGAATGGATGCTGTAATAGTGCAAGTTTCTGTAGATCTAGAATTTCAATATGGTACATGTTACATGTTCAGTTCCATAAGCTTAGATTATGACAAAATATTGTAGAACCAACCCAATGTGAGTATAATAGTAGTGTGTAGCAGCTGAGCCAGTGTGAGTACAGTAGTAGTGTGTAGTAACCAGATCAGTGGTTCCTCCTACAACTCTTGTCGAGTGGTCAAGGTTGTTTACTGCCATCTGTAAAATTAAAAGTTACACCAAGTTTTCTCTATGCAGCATGCTGGTTAGAGCTGTCCAGCATTTCCATATCTACAGATTTGTGCTTACAGTATATGTAGACAATCGTCCACAACTGTTTGCAAGGTGCGGTGTCAAGTTGTACGAACTAGAGATGTTCAATCAGGTGTGTGCAGAGATGAATGATGGGAATTGAAAGAATTCCCTTCTTGGGCCACATAGAGGTGCTCATTAATTAATGTTGGCCAACTCTGAGAGAAGTGCCATAAAAATGTCATGAAATTTGTCCATTGAATATGATCTCATTACTGCAGGAAACCAACTTCTTTTTTACTGGCATTACTGTATATAGTAAAATATTGTAAAGTTTTTGTATCGGGTTTCCTTGCTTAGTGAATCATACCCAATCATAATTGTTTACCTGGCTGTACCCAACCTGAAGCATGGAAACTCTGTTTAGGAGATGATTTGGATTCTCACCAGGTAGCCATAGTATAGGTCAGTCAGATTAAGTTTTACATCCAGGAGTACACTCGGCAAAGATATCAGATGGTCCATTTTGGAAACTCTGCTCACTGTTCAACTTAAAATTACTTGGTGATGTAAAGTGGAAAGCTTTGTTTAACTGTTCCAGTAACTTGTGAAGTTGTGAACTTGTAACAGATCCCTCACTCATAATTCTTTTCCCCTAAAACTTTTTTTCACGAGTCAGCATAGTGGGGTATCGCCTACAGTGATGTGGGGCAATACTTTAAGCATTTTGGTGCCCCTTGGGACCCAAGCTAATCCCTCTCCACTCTTAAGCTGTCCCTCCTTTCGTGCTTTTTCATTCGTGCTTGCTGTCCCTCCTCTCTGCCACTTTCTCTCTTGTTTTACAGTACAAGGTCTTTCTAGCGTAGCAGTCTTCTTTCTTCTCTTATATAATTTATTTCACAAAGTACTGCTTAGTAAAATTGCAAGGAATAGGTACAGGGTTGACCAGGAGGAACATTGCTGGTTATACATGACTAAGGTATTCAAAGAGACTACTGACCAAGTGCCAATGTTGCTCACCATCATACCTCCTCAGTTCTTCCCCAGTCAAGTAGTACATGATTATGATATATCCTAGGGCCATGAATATAGTAGGATAAAATAATAGCATTGTCCCATTTCAGAGATAGAACAAAAATAGCCAGATAATTTTAAGGATAGTTGGCAAACCCAATACCCTGCGTGGTTTGGTACGAGTGAGAATAAGTTTGAGTGTGCATGAAAAAGAATATTTGAAAATGCATGGGGAAGTTGAGTTTCTTTCCTGAGAATGCATAGGAAGCTAGAATAAGTCAATTGAATAAATTTGGATGCTACAAAGATGGTGAATGAATGTGAGAAGCAAAGGAGACAAGGAAGGCCAAAGAGAAGATGGTACATTATGAGAAGTGATTGTTTAAGAAAGTAAGGAATAGCATTTGTTGCTGAAAATTAGGTATGTTAAAGTTGGCTACCAAATAATTATAAAGGTTACTGTTTATGAAATAGCTCCACTTACAAAGATTAAAGTTAAGTACTGTACAGATTACATATTGTAAATTTATGACCTCTTATAAATGCCTTAGTACTGCATGGTTTTCATACCTGGTACTAGAATATTATTAATATATTATAGAAAGTGCAGTACAGTTTTTGAAATTAGTATGGGTTATAAAATTACTGGGTCAAAAAATCATTAGAATAAGAAGTACTGTACTTCAAAAGTCTACAACATAATCACTTCTCTGATAGATGTTTTTCCTTCAGGGTATTGTTCTCTTTAATAAATGTCTGATTGGGATATGATCCTGGAACATCACTCAGATTTTGAACAACTAATAACAAACATAGTAAATAATTTCTTTGATGGAGTTATGGTTTTTATGCATAAAGCATACATACATTACAGTACTGTACACTATTTCGAATCATACTGTATATTGAATTAACACAATACTGTGCATGTATTGTGTATAGTAATTAGAAAGTAAATACATGTAATAGATAAAGGTAAAAGTAGTGTGCTGTATTCACCATATCTGGTATGATATTTCAGAAGAAAAAAAAATATTGGGCAAGAGGAATGGTTGAGGGATATTTGATTGCCTCCAATTACTCTATGTTGTGCTTGTGCTTTTCCATTCCTGACTAAGAGCTCAACAACCATACTGCATGTAGGCTGTGTTCCAAGAATTTCAGAACTTTTCTGTCTACTGTTTAGTGTCTCTTCTACAGTATTGTATTGTCTGTGGTGATGTGGGCAGTACTTGAATGGCTTGGGAGCCCCCTTCAGACCCTAGCCACTCCTATTCAATTCTTTGACTGTCCCTCCTTTCCTTATATTTCCTTCAAGATTCCTGTCCCTCCTCTCTTTCACTTCCCTTGTCCTACAGGGTCTTACTAGGGCAAGTCTTCTTTCTTCCTCTTCCATTCAATTTTCTACTGTACTGTACTGTACATTGGATTCCTTAGGAGAATATACCCCTCCCACACATTGGTAGTTCAGTAAACATAACCCTACAACCTCTCAGAAACAACATGGTTATCTTGCTTGGGACTAGAACATTATTCCATTGCATAGTTGTTGAAGTTCCTCAAGCTGTCGTACCAAGCAGCCCAAAGCTCTTGAGGAAGGACTGCATAGTACTGGACTGTACTGTATATATATAATAAATTAACTAATGTCCTTTTTACAGGTGATCTCTGAAAATTGAGTTAGTGCCACATGTTATTGATAATTGGTGCCAGAGCCACTATTTTGTAGTGTGGGAGGGTTAATATCCGCCTGATCTTCAGTTGGACACATGATCCAGTTCAGTAGAAAAATAATATTACAATTTATCAATGACCATCTAAAAGGGGATGAAGATGGTGAGCTGTTGACAATTGAGAAAACAAGCATTTGTTTATGTGAAAAGAAGCTAAGGTACAGATGTGACCCCTCTCAGAGTGATATGTGGAAAATGTAGATAAATTTCATTTTGTATGATAAGTTTTTCATGTTTATCTCAGATGTTATCTCAACCTCCAATGACTGTGAGTAATGCATGAGGATGTGTTTACAGATATGATTGTTTTGAGAGCTGTTTTGTGTCACTGTTGTTGAAATGCACTTTTATAGTATATCATGTTTGATCTTGAGGGTTAACTATATACAGTAGAGTATATAAAAGATATATACACTGATATGATTGATATTAGTATCAGATAGAGAAGTCTCGAGATTTCATCTATACATGTACCTTTACCCTTACCAAAACTTTCTTTAGATACCATTGGTTTATCAAGGATCAGCATTTGTAGAATTTTAATTAAAGTGACATTTCAATATACAGTATTATGAATTTAAAAAATAAAAAAATTAAGTGTCTTTCATTCTTTAATGTATAAATATCTTAGGAATGCTTTTGTAAGGGTAATGTATTTGCTGAATGATCTAGCCTATACATTTCAGTACTTGGGCCAGAGATATTCCATAATCTTCCTCCTCCACCCATGATGCCTGCCACCAAGCTAACACTACTTGCCTCTCAGGTGTGGTATTAATCATGATTAAAGCTGTTAATGGAAATGATATGAAAAGTAAAAAAAATTGAACTTGGAATAACAAATATCACATGAATTATTGCACATCTCTATTAACTTTGAAAACTACTATTGGAGTGTGCTCTATATATATTAATCTTTTTTTCTTATGATTCATCTACAGTATTAGGCTTCAAATGTGTCTTAATACAAATTAGAATTTAGGTTAAATATTGTAAAAGTTGCAAACTGTAAATATTGAACTGAAAGTGAAGGCAGTGGGAAGGAGAGAGGACAGGTAGGAGGGGCCCAGACTCCACACAACTTCTCTCCTCTAGTGGGGCCTTAACCCTAGACAGAGTTAAACCTGGACCCAAGATTATACAATGTATAAAAAAACACACATACATTAAGTCAATTGATCATACTCAAAAAGTTATGCATTAGATGATAATGATGATTGGTATAGTGATTCTACTGACACTACAGAAAGGCATCCTATATAATTATCATCACTGCATAGCACATTATTTTTCTTGCCTTTGGACTAGATTCTACAACATACATTATAGTACATGTATTTCAAGCTTGACAGTTTTAATGTACCAAGCTAAGAGATGCATATACTAGTGAACCATGGAATTAAGCACACTGTATTTAATTTACACTGAGCATGAATATTTATAACCTTGGGAGTCATGGTTACCCGCCAGGTAAGGCAAATGGCAGTAACAAGCGCAGTTTCCTGTGATATTTTACTGATTGAGACTCGTACTGCTAAAATACACATGGATAATTTTTATTAGAGGTTTAGTAAGTGATAGAAATGTACTGTACTGTTGTTTATATATTCAATGCTAAGATAATTTTGCTTTTAGGAAATAAAATTTTATGGAAAAGTACAGGAACAGTGTTGAATTACTGTATATGTATTGGAGAGCTAAGTTTAAGTGACTCATACAAAATTACCTCTATATCTTAGCTGATTCTTTAAAAATAATGTAAAGGCTGCAACAGAATACTGGTATGTTAAATAGCTAGAATAGAACAATGATATAATGAGCCTGTATGAGAGAAATCTATGCATGTTAATAAAAATTGAGGAAATGTATAGCCACGTTCAGTCAGATACTGTGTTAGCTTCATTCTACAGGTTCCTTTTACCTGCCCTCATTCCCATTCTTTCATCTTGTATATGTACATGTATGTATATTAAACACAATATCACACAAAGACACAGTATTTTATGATTGTTTTTTACCTAAAATTAAATGAACTAAGAAACACTAGCATTTGCATAAACATTTTACATAATTATAAATTGCAGGTACAGTACTGTAAAATATTTTCTTATAGAATAAGAATCAGAATAAGAATTGTAAATTTCTGTGGACAAACTTACTACAGAAACTGAATAATATTTCATGAAGTTGGAAGAAATGGTTAACTAGGTGGTGTTACTCTGTCTAGGCCACAGAGCTCACTGTTTGTGTCTGTGATCAAGCTGTACCAGTGCTAAAGTGGGTATCACATGGGCACATTTTCCCCCATCCTCTGGTCACTCTGAGATGTCCCCTGTCCTCTTATTTTCAAAAATTGTACAACCATTGTGAATCCGAATGACAGGAGATAGCCTAATGATGGCAGACGAAGGAAATAGATGCTCGTGTGATAGACCCTTTAGTCACGTTGTATTCTTATCATCTATTATATGTATTAGCCTATGTAAGTCTACTGTAAAAATATGTTTCTGAAGTGTGAAAAGGATGACAGGTTATCAGCTGAAGTAATATAAATTTTCCTTACTCTTCTGAGCTTTTATATCTTTCCAAAAATTGAATTGGGTATTGAGATTAGGTTGGTTTGGTGTGGTGAAATGATAGTCCAGGGACCTAATAATCCCATTTAATTGTGCCATATGTGATGTTTCTATATTTTTTAACTGGCAGTATTGCAGATTGTGTGTTGGTGATGGGGACTGTAAATCCTGGACAAGAGTTTCCAAAATCATAACCACGGCCAGTAATGAGTGGTTCCTTTTCTAAACTCAAATACCATAAAGTAAGTTTAAGTAGTGTCAAGTAGATTGTTTATTATATTGTCAATTTGATCAGAGTTTTAAGCTCCTTCAACACGAGAAGCAAAAAGACTGCGGGCTGACAATGTTACCAATTTTGTGGGTGGGTAGTGGGCACAAGTAGCCAATGGCTGCTGGAGCTGTTTGATTTGGCGGGTAACACTGGTAAAAAGCGAGAGAATTCCACTCGGTTGCCCTTGCCCGCAGTCTTTTTGTCTCTCGTGTAGAAGAGGCTTAAGGGACTCTGTGATGTAGTAAAAAGATTTGAGGATAGAGTCCTAACACTGCCACAAACACCACTAATATTGAAGGAGCTTGTTTCGTGGCTAGCCAGGAGGAATCAGAAGCCACCAAATCTCGTACATGATCACAGGTCCTTTAATATACAACACATCATAAACTTACTGATAGCATCTTCTCCTGTATATCCATATCACTTTCAGATTATTTAGAGGGCCAGATTTTTTATAATACTTTCAGTAAAATCAGCGCCTTACTTGGGTTTAATGTCCATTACAGTGTAAGCATCTAAAACCCAGAAAATGTCTGTATACATGCTTGTGCCTAAAAGAACAGGAATAATTCATAGCGAAATGATTGTGGCTCGTACACAACATACAGACAGCATACCAACATACCATTCCCCAATAATCAACATTTTTATTTGCCCAAGTGGTGAGTAACAGCACTTAAAGATTAATTTCCATCATTTTAGCCCAGCCTATATCATTATAACCCAAAACTAAAAAATATATTGCCTATGGAGAAAAAATAAATTGTACTTTACTTTCCAAGCTGACACTGTACGGGTTTATGCATAGAAAAGGATAAGTTAAACATAGTTACTTCATGATATATATATATTTATTTCCTACTAAAAATCTTTAATATGCTGTGGCATCAGCAATTCATATCATAGACTTGAGTGAATCTAAGAACAGCATACAGAACTATTATAAAGAATGTATAGACAAGCACTAGATGACTTGAGGCCTTAGTTAGTACATGTGGTACAGTATTGTACTTACTTAACCTAAATCTAAACAAATATGAATGAATAATAGTGCATAAGATGAGATAATTTCTGTATGTGTTAAGCTTGCTGTCTGCCTGTATGGATGAAAGTCTGTGTAAAAAGTTGGTAAAAAAACAAAAAAAAGAAGTACGGTATGCAACAGTTTTGTAATAGATCCTATAGGTTAAAATCAAAACATAATTTCAGATGTGAGGAAGCAGTCCTGTGAAGTAATTCTGTAGAGAAATAGAGTTTAGCCTAAGAGGGAGGGTAATATGACTAAATGGCAAAAGGTAAGTTAATTGGAGCACCTCATTTAGGCTCATCTATTTGACCCTTAAGTAGATCTGACATGACTGGGTACTGGACTTTCTTTTTGTTTAGTTCATCTTGAGCCCAGAGCAGCAGTTTCAGCAATTCTGCAAGAAGTGGTGTTGTCTCTTCCTGATTCTGTGCACGTAAAATGGCTGCATTGAGTTCACTGGCAACCTGTGAACAAAATATCAAATTAAGAACATCCTCAAAAACAGTAGGTCTAATACTGTATTCAGAAGTGTCACTAAAAAAAGATGTGGATGAGAAATGAAACAACCATCTGATTTCATCAGTCATAAAAATGCTGTACTGTACCACATTTTCACCTCTTCATGCCCAAAGTAGACATGACACATTCCTACCTTCTGCCTGTGGGAGGGATGGAGAAGGTCACCGAAGGGGGAAGAGTCTGGCTGATCAAAGGCAAGAAGTGCTAAGGTTCGCTCCAGCTCATTAAGAATGGAGGGGTCACGTTGGCCTCTCTCTGCCAAGTGGTCCTGGGCGTACACCACAGCTTCCTCCACTCGACCCTCGCGGATCAGCTCAATCAAGACTTGTTGCTAATAACAGAATGTTGTACTGTACAGTATTTAAGTTCTACAGTATGGCAAGTACAGTAAAGTAAACCCTCAATAATGTATATACAGGGAGTAGTGTATGGGTGAATTATTATTAATACATTAAGAACTAGCTCAACGCCCAGAGGAAATAATTCAAACATTTTACATAAGCTACGAGTTGTTAACGCATTAATTTGAATAGTTATAGCACGTGGCAAACAGTACCGGTACATGGAGTGAATCTAGGCGAGTTCACCAGAAAAATATTTTGACAATTCTCAACTTCCTACTTGGAGGTGGAAGTACAGCTGAGAGTTGTCATCGAGGATCTCAGGATGCAGTGCTGTCACCATCCTCATCGCCTCCTGAAACTGACCATTTTGTATGGCAGACCTAATACGAATTCGTTCATCCAGTTGGTCCAGGTCCATGGGCGGCTTTATGTTGGCCTCCACAGAAAATTTTTCAGCTGCCTCCTTGAACCCCTCTGAAATCATAATTATTACAGTATCTAAGAAACTGAACCTGGATAGAAGTAGAAAACATGAAAGAAATAAAGAACTGTACAGTAAAACTAAGTATGTTAACAATAAATGAGATCCTTGTCAATTAATGGTACTAATCGGAAGAAGAAACGAGCCATGACAATTTATGGGATGGGTTAAATAAATATAAAATGTAGATTAATTTTAATTTTAATAATATTCAAATGCATACCCATGACGAGGTAATTCATGATCAGTCTGTTCATGTCGGCACGATGTATGTGCATCTTCCCCGTCTCTTCTAACCATTCCGAGGTGTCCATCGCCTTCACCCCCTCGCTCGAGCCACCCTGGTCCGTGTCGCTGTCCACGTTTGTTCTCATAAACACACCGCCTGTAACAAGATAAGGTAACATTTTACTGTCACACCGTTCACTAGTACGATTTGACATACAGTTAGAAATGCAGTTCTGTACTATGAATGAAACTTAGCATAGAGGAACAGAATTTTTTTATTTAATTTCCGAAACAAAATCATGACTTGGACTACTGGCTCTAATTGTCACTATACCATGCCTTGCTAAGTTGCTGCAATCATTACCTATAGCCGACAGTATATGCAATATAAAATTGACAGGAGGAATGACTTAATACAGTAATAGTAATCATATTTATGATATAAACAGTACACAATTAAGAAGTTCAAACAAACAAGCTATTTGTATTGAACCTAATCTAGGCCTAACCAGGAAATGGTTAACTTTGTGTTCTGATATTAGGCCTACCTAACAGGTAATTCTGATGTTCCCCAAATCATCTATACTGTAATATAGGATTTTGGTAGAGGAGGCTCATTTTCAGGCTGTCATACCCAACTTATAAATATACTGTATACATTATTGCATATTACAATATTTATAATAAGTTTGCCTAGATATAGATATATTTTTGGGTTTTAGATGTGCTGTGGCACCTTTTTGATTAATTATAAAATGAAAACATCCCAAGGCACCCAAAGTCTAATAATTAACCTTAAACTTAGCGTGTTAAAAATAATTCAAAATATACTAACGTTAGGCTAATAAATTTAATATTCAAAGACGTCCAATATACAGTATTCTAATGTTACCTAAGTCAGCACCATACTCAGCTACTCACAAAATTAGTTATGGTTTTATAATGTAGCCCAGGAAATACTCTTTATATTACAATCAGTCTGATATATTGGTGTGTGGGTAAGCAATTTATATTTATCACCAAAGTACTACAAGAATGAGTCTTCAGCCAGGATGCTTTGTGACAAGCCATATTTACACCATCATTTTAATCACCATATAGGCATTTATCTAGATTACACCATCATACTAGTCACCATATAGACATTTATCTACATTACACCATCACTTTTGTTACCATATAGGCAATATATACATTATTTTAATACATTTTACACACCAACTACAAGAACGAGTCGTCTTCTATCAGGGTGCTTTGTGTGACAAGCCATTATTTACACCATCATTTTAGTCACCATTATAGGCCTTATCTACATTATTTTGACATATATTACACACTATCAGACTCCCCTGCCATTGTTTTCACCCACTATGTTAATATTAAAGACTCACCTGCGGTTAAATTATATTAAAATAGGTGATCACGGCCAGACAGACAGACTTCCTTGCTTCCAGGGTTGACGTCTTGTTACACAGTTTGTTGTCGTTGTTGTTGTTTTCTTTTGTTGTGGTTTGTTTTGTTTATTTTTATTTCTTAGTTTATTGTTTTTGTTGTTGTTTTTGTTATTATTATTGTTGTGGTGTTGTTTCTATTCTTGGCGAGGCGTCGGAGCTATAATAGATACTAGATAGACACTTGAACTCGGCGAACAAATCAACCAACCTTTATTTATTGGTCTATATATTTATTTGGTTGGTTTATTTATTTATTTATGTGATGTTTTGGGAGCCACTAATGGTGGGATTTTTATTTAGTTACTCTATTGTTTTATCTCATAATGATTTTCCCCCATGTATAGTATAAATTTAATGAAGAAACAAGAACAGTCCCGTTGAAAAAATTGACTCGCAGTGAAGCTGAAGCTGAAGCACTCGAGATATTATTTATTTAGTGTTCGAAATGCTCATGGATTTGTAAAAAAAGATGTACTGGAATTATTATTTTTTCAACCAATAATATCATAGAGTAATATTATAAATTTACTATTACTATTGAGATTGTTAGGTGAAGTTTATATACCACTAATACGGGGGAAAATACTAAATAAATTAATAATGCACCCCTGAATTCTGACTGCGCATGCGTGGGGAAATTAATTGCAACCCTCCCACAAAACAGACAGAGAGTCAGAGACAAAGGCCATTTTTTATAATAACCTTAAGTCTAATACGTACAGGTAAGTCATTATAACAGTCCACTTTGATATCAGTCCATACAAGGCGTAGATAACCAATAACAGTCCACTTTGATATCAGTCCATACAAGGATTAGATAACAGTCCACTTTGATATCAGTCCATACAAGGCTTAAGTTAGATAACAGTCCACATGGTATCAGTCCATACAAGGATTAGATAATAACAGTCCACTTTGATATCAGTCCATACAAGGCTTAGATAATAACAGTCCACTTTGATATCAGTCCATACAAGGCTTAGATAATAAGTCCATACAAGGCTTAGATAATAACAGTCCACTTTGATATCAGTCCATACAAGGCTTAGATAATAACAGTCCATACTAGACGTGTTATCATGTCATTATGTAGTTTGATTCCTCCCCATTTATCTCATTAACATTCTTTATAATAATAATGTTTACTAATCCCTTAGCCTACTTCCTTTGCATGTTCGTTTTCCAATTCCCTGAGTCCCATTATCCTAATTTATTCTTTATTTCCACTTTACCCTCCTTTCTTTTCACTTCATTACAACACAATCCCATTCTTTTCACATTATACCATCACATCTTTCATCTATTTTTATTTCCTTTTTACTCTCTCTTTTCAACATGACCCCATTCTTTTCATAATATACCACCAAATTATTCATCTATTTATGCTTTGTTTCCATTTTCATCGTATATACTATAATTACCGAATATTATATCACAATAACACGTTTTTTTCTTTTTTCTAGTCCTTTATGTATTATACTCATTAGATATAGGGCCATATTCAAGAACGTTCGTGGTGCATACGATGGTTTGGTACCGGTATGCTGGCTCCATAGAAAAATGATACAGCCATTGTATTGGTACCACTCCATCGTCAGCACTACGGATGTTCTTGCATACGACATCCTCGTTAAAGTTTCTATTGGTGTGTATACTGCTTCACTAAGCATAGCCTATTCCAATATACTGTACTTTATTTTTAATTACAGTATTTGCAACTTTCATACTTCTGTGTTTATGTTCATGACATTACTCCCTTAGCCCTATAGCCTAAACTAGATGGTAGGGCTCAACACCTCAGATATGTTTTGTCAATAATAATTTAATAGTTTTCCTACAGTTTTTTTTTTTTACAATGACTGGTACAGTATTGTACATGTACCGTATTGTTAAATTTGACATTTTATCTGCCTTCTCCATCATGATATCTTTTTTAATTTCAAAATATATT
The DNA here is from genome assembly GCA_034508575.1 of Petrolisthes manimaculis. Lineage (NCBI taxonomy): Eukaryota > Metazoa > Arthropoda > Malacostraca > Decapoda > Porcellanidae > Petrolisthes > Petrolisthes manimaculis. The sequence continues at coordinate 43,764 of JAWZYT010000206.1, forward strand.
TCTTTTAGTTGTAGCATAATGCTACTTTTATCTCCTCAATTTCCCTTGGTTGTTCTGTATTATATATGATTATATTGCTTTTCTCTTTATCTGTTTCTAAACCAAATTAATTCATATTGTCTTTGGTGGATGTTTTGGTTATATGCAATAATTATCTTCCATTATCTTCCACCTACAGAAAAGCATTAGTAGGAAATTCTCATGTTAGTGATTTGGAAGGTCTCAGATTTCTCAAAACTATGCCACGACACAAATCCTCTATGAGTACAGTATCATTGAGGGTGTCTATATACTGCCATAGTTTGGAGGAATCATGAGCCTTCCATTTTGCCAACTAGGCAGTCTCCTTATTAGCTTAGTGGGCTACTGACTCCTCAAAATTACACTATAAAACCAATCCCCTATGCTATGACAAATGCTGTACTGTACTGAGATAGTCTATTTTCTGTCATAATTTGGAGCAATCTGTATGCTTCCAATATGCCCAAAATATATGTGAATGTCCCCTTAGATATCATGTGTTTGTGCAACTAATAATGTTTAAAGTAATTGATGGAAGTAAAGAAGTAAGAGAAAGATGGAAAATGAAAGGAGAGGAAAAAATAGAAAAGGGATAGAAAAAAATATTGGAAAGTTAGAGAAGGACAAATAAATAATGAGAAAGACACAAATATACGGGGCAGTGTCACTGTCACAGTGAATAGGAGTTGGTCTTGAATTTTTTTTTAATACAGCTAATGAGTGTGTGTGGTAGTACCAGGTACACTGTTACTGCCACCCAGGCAATAGGGTAGATCAGGTAGAATGAAACCCGTCATGTTGACACCAATCTTATGTTTATTGGAATTGATTTGGAATTGTGTCAAAACCTGCCAAACAGAACAGGTAATATCAAACATCAAATAAGTTTTACTGTATCATCATTCTTTATCACTACAAGCACTGGGCTTCGCCCACCACGGCTACGCCGTGGGTGCTTTTGCCTGCGGCGCTGCTCGCTGCGCTCGGCCCCCTCTCGCCGCATCCCCCATCGTTTTTTAATAATTAGTTTTTTTAATATATTATTTTTTAATTATTTTTTTATATTATATATATTTTTTTCTAATAATTAACTTTTTTTATTATTATTATTATTATTATTATTATTTTTTTATTCGTCGTCGCCGCCTCCGTCCCGCCCCCGCCACCGCCGCCGCCCAACCGCCGCCCCGCCGCCGCCGCCGTTTTTTAATAATTAGTTTTTTTAATTGATTTTTTAATAATATATATATTTTTTAATAATTTTTTTTTATTTATTTTTTGTAATAATTATTTTTTTTTATTCTTATTCTTATTTTATTTTATTTTATTATTTTTTTTATTCGTCGTCGCCGCCTCCGCCCCGCCGCCGCCGCCCCGCCGCCGCTGCCACCCCGCCGCCGCCGTCGTTTTTTAATAATTAGTTTTTTATTTTATTTTTAATATATTTTTTTTTGTAATATTTTATTATTATTATTATTATTTTTTTTTTTTTTATTATTATTTTTTTTTATTCGTCGTCGTTGCCGCCGCAGCCGCCGCCGCCGCCCCGCTGCTGCCGCGCCGCTGCTGCCGCCGCCGCCGCCCCGCCCCGCCGCCGCTACCTACCACACACATCTTACCTACCTACCCACCCACCCACTACCCACCTACCCACATCTTTCCTACCATCCACATCTGTTAATACTTATCTCTGCCAAATATAAAGGGCTATGTCTCTTGTATCTCTGGGAAATAGTGAAAATGAAACATTTTATCTTGGAATCGTTAAAAATTGAAAAAAAATATTGAAAAAATGAGCGTTTTTGAAAATTTGGAAAGGTTGCAATTTTTAATATACATTGATGATGTTATTAGTATCATCTAGGTTTTAGTCACCTTACTCGTTTATTAATAGTTTAGGCTTTGTTACTAACGTATTCTGGGTTGTATGAAATCCCAGTACTGTATGTCACACACTGGTTGCACTTCCAACACTCGCCAATATTTCTCTCACTGTCTGTCCTGTCTTGTCATATGGTTTACATCACTGTCACAAGGGTGTAAACATCTGACTCGGTTCAGTCCTATTGTATAGCCCCATTGCTATCTCAGCCCCTTGGTATGGGCCCCCAGGTTAGGCATTTCCCTTCCTGACCTCCAGGTCAATTTAATTTTCTCACCACCATAACACCGCTCGTAGGTAACATACACGGTAGTAGTATTCGAAATAGTTATGGTAGTAGTACTGTACAGTAGTCTCTCCTCCCTCTCACTCTCCTTTCCCTCCCATTCTCTTTTCCCTCCCATTCCTTTTCTTATAGCACTGATTCCCTTGTAAGTAATACAACCTTAAATAAATGTTTGGCATGCATTCCAATGTTTAATAGTTGCAGTTAATTATCATAGCATGAGTTTCATCTGCCAGTGTGGGTTTTCTTCTCCTCATAGATATTCACACCAGAGTGATTCCACCTGCCCATTAGAATTGTTGTACAGTATTTTAAATTGGATTCCATTACATTTACCAGAAAATCCAAGAAATTAAATGAAGGAGCCAGAACATTGTCTGCATATAAATAAATGATGGAGTAAAGAATCAGACATTTTCTTATACCAATTTTTCTTTTTTCAGTGTCCTGTCCTGCCCTTACCACATCCATAAGCCTCCTCTTTGCTTGGAGTTAATGGTGTGAAATAATGCTGTTGTGAGCAGAAGAAATATGTACACCTGGCACATTAAAATGAAGGCAGGATAGTTGTATCCCATTGAAAACTTGTGGTCAAATGAAGATGAGGCTAAGAAACAGGGACTACTTAAGCTAGAGTTTGCCATCTGCTGGATACATTTTCACCTTCACACCTCCATAATCTGGCTACAAGCTACAAATTGGGGAGGTAAGAGTTTGGATAAGTTTTGTTGTCATTTCATGAAAAATAAGTTGTTGACATTTGTTTGCCAGCTGTGGCCTTGTTTTTCTGTGCCCGGTGTAGCAAATTATGCCCTTGTGAAAATTTCTTAACAGGGTGTTGAGTGTGAAATAGGCCTATTTTAAATTAGTGCGTTTGGAAAATCTAAAAAATAGGCCGTTTATGATTTGAAAATAGCAGGCCCCTGATATTGTGCTAACATATTTAACACAGGACCATTAGGTAGTCAGGATAGTAATCATTAACAGAAGCCTGGGAAAACATTTGTAATCCTACATCAGTAATGGTGATCTTCTGTACAGAAGACCTTTGATGTAACACTTCAAAGAGTTTATAAAACTGCAGAATGCCTTTTGGCCCAATTTTCACCCATCCCTTTGAGTCCATGTCTCTGTTCAGCTTATTTTTAAAATCGTTCATTGTTTTTCACCTATTAACCTTGTGTCACACATTCACCACTATATTGCCCATTCAATTTCTTCCTGTTTTGTGTCTAAATTGGAATTTCTCGAGATTAAATCCATTTGAGCGTGTTCTATCTTGGTTACTCACTCAACTCTTTACCTAGGTCTCCTGTGTTGAACCCTTTTATTCATTTGAATGCCACAATCAGATTACCTCTCATCATATGTCTTTCAGTGAATGCAGATTCAGCTGTATTAGCCTAGTCCATCTTCATATGGTAGATTTCAGATTGATATCTATAACGGAACTGCATAATCCAAGTGTTCGAACCAAAGCTGTAAGTTTGATAAATTACGCTTTGTTACAGGACATAATACTCTGCTGCCTTTTCACATAGTAATTGACCTACAGTATATGTCTATTATTAAGTTTGTATGTAGTCATGTTTACTGTATGTACAATACTAATTTGAGCACTAGTGCAGTTATATACACAGACACAAGTTACACCACCCATAGCATATTTACAGTACAGTATCTTAAATCTGTAGTCTGATTTTATCTTTCTCCTGCATTATTTCCTTCTATCACTATCAAGTTTGCAGTCTTGCCAAAAATTCCCTCTGGGTGTGGTGATGCTTCCGATTGTGGTAAAAATAACATTCCCCATTTTTTTATTAATTTCCCTAAATCAGTACTGTATTGTACATTTTAATATATCACCCCTCCTCCCAACTAATAATTTAGTAGATCAAGAGATTGTTAAAAAGTGTGGGTACAGTAATAATACCACTGGAGAATATGTACTCAAAATGTGCCTACACTTCCTGTCATAGCTCTTCAGATATGTCATATCCCCCAAACTATATGAAGTCATCTTATTGAGAAGGGTTACTGTAGTATAAAAAAACCAAAGGATTAATTAATTAGACAAATAATTATATGGTAAGGGTAAGAAAAATATACAGTAATAATGTTAATCTTAATTTCATCTGTACATATCTATAGTGTAAATCCATACAAATCATTACAAACCATCTTATGCTCACATAATTATGCTTCAGTGACAAAGAACCTTGCCAGTGAGGGATGGTGTATGTTTAGAGTCTACAAGGCAAAACTGCATAAATAATAAATAACTCTGGATAGACTTAAGGAGTATATATACATGATACAATATTACAGTTCCGTCAAGCACTCTAGTGGTGATGATGTACAACAAAGCAATATAAAATAATCCTTGTAAATCACATTTATACATAACTGTACAGTAAATCATATATGCACTTAATGATTTTCACTAATTGCAAAATAATGTACACAAAATAATACAAACTGTCAAGAAAATGATACAGAACTGGACTCAGTTATTGCAAAATATGCTAGTAATTACAGACTTGCTGGTCAAAAGCCTATATTTGCATGATGTACAGTATTTAATTTACACTACCTCAAGTGGCACCTTATGCAGCCATCACTTCACTATATTCGTGTAAGCTGTATCATAAATCATGCACACCACCACTGATGATATATCACATTTCTATTATGCCTGATTGTGCAATTTAAGAGTTTTCTATCTTATACCATCATCAGGTGACCCCTAAAAAAACATAAGCGGTTTAACTGGTGGCATGCTGGTCAAAAACCATTGACAAAGTGACTGCTTCATTATCAGAGGCAACAGTACTGTAATCGTATGCATATTTGTGACATACTGTACACTTTTATCCAAATATGAAAATATACAGTATTTTAGTCCAGTATTGCAAAATCATCCTGAATAAGAAAAAAAAAACATTATCTGACAGAGCTTTACATAATGCAAACACAAGCATTCCAGTCTTTCAGTAAATGAACAGTGTACTGATAATGACTAATTAAGCAATCTTTTTCTAAACATACTGTTGTTGAAAAATATCTGGATATTCAAATCATTTTATACACTAGTGATGATCCCTCATGCAGTACAATAAGTCAAGCAAACCAAAGGAAATATCCACATGATATAACCTATTCTATGTACTCATACTGTATATTCCATTTCCTACTTTCCAGTCTGCACAACAGCTAGAGGAACTGGCTGACTGGGTACTGTGTCTGCAGGTCATCACCTCCATTAAGTACTTGTGAGAAAAATAACAGACTGGGCTGTCTCCACTCTTCTCATAGGAAGAGGTGGGAAGCAGTTAAATGTGGGCACATCCACAGCGGCAGTCATTTGACAAGTGTGTAAGTACTTCCTTGAGGCAGAAGAAAATGAGCAGGATATGATAAAATACTGTTTACTGCCACTGAGGACTGCCCAGCAGCAACACCACTGAGATAAAGTAAGTTGCAGTATAGTCAGGAAAAATTCAGTATGAGGAAAAGTGCTAAAAATGAGGTTAGCTGATTCCACACACACCTTTACCCTTGGAGGTAACCTTACCTGACGAGGTCGAGGTTATTATGACTTGCATCATATTTTCGCCCATAGAACCCCACACACAATATTTGTATAGTTTCACAAACTCAAAACATTATGATGTAATATTTTTCCAGCCAAAATTATATTGCATCCAACTTAATCCAAGGATAAGGTATAACATAAACAAGAAAGCAAAGGTTATAACTGGGAACTGTAGTAATGTAGCAAGTTCAGTTTAAAGGTTTCTCTTTTAGATTGATGTTCTACACATGGAAGGTTACCAGACTAAAGCCGGCCATTATTTACAATATGCATTCTAGATATGCTATCATTGCTTTAAGACAGATATTATATAAAATGTTCTTTGCTATAAGACAATGGACTACCTTCCTTGTGGAACATCTATCTATTGTTTAGAACACAATGGGAATGTCACTGTCAAAAGTGATGATATTTGAGAAATAAGAGAAATCTGAAACCCTACACAGAATGTTTAAAGACATTGCTTCAATTGTTGAGCACCAAACGGCAGGAAGTTAAGACATTCTCACTAGGCATGTTCAGTTCCTGTACATATATACAAACCTATTTAAAGCTCGGTAACTTCTCCAGTACTGCTCCATAATTTTTTACCTCCCAACACACACTCTTGTTTTCAAGCAATACCTACATGAATACTAAATGTTCATCTAAATGAGATATTATACTGACTAATAGTTTCTTGATCATTATAAAACTATTGTAGATACTCAGTAGTAAATACTTGATGCAACATGCCATCCAAAGCATGTTGCTGAAACTATTTCTGTACCAGAGAGTAAACAAAACTACACTGATATCATCCACACGTTACAAGGTTTCAATTTACTCTCTGGTCCTTAAAAACTGTCACATATTACATTTAACACAAAGGGTATTCAACAGAAAGTATCACGCGAAGGACTCCTTGCCTGCAGTGTCTTCCAGGTCCTCGCTAATGGCCGACATGCCCTCGCTGCTTGGGGATGCTGCTTGCTCCAGTCTGAGGTCAGAGAAATTACTCATCAGTTTTACAATCAAATTCAATATTATTACTGTTACTGACTACCAGAGCAATGCTAGTAAATTCTGAAGACAGATTTCAATGTCAGAAAATAATTTAAAACACAGGAATAAATCAACAATATCAAATCACTGTATAAAAGCTGTTACTATTAGTAATCATTACATTGCTACTGTATGATCAGCTCCAGGTAAGGAGGTGCAAGACCTCTCTGATGGCTTGAAAGGGATGTGACTGTGTGATATTGAAGTACAGAGAAATGAAGCCAAATACTATTTTCATATCTGTCACCATTAATGATACAAGACTTGACTGTAGTTATCATTCACAGATCCTCATATAAGAGGAGTGACTGTCAAAATTCAGGGGATGGGACTGTTACTTTTTATTGTAAATATGCGGCAGTGAGTAAGAAAGCTACTCTAGTAAGCAACAACCTGAAACTGTTTTCTGTATGCAAGAAATTATGCATACTGCCTGTATAACACTTGCTCTCCTCTGGTTTGTTGTGCCTCGAGTAGTATCTAGAGTGGAATTGTTTGTAAAAATAACCTTACTTTGATATAATTACAAACCTTCTCTGGCAGCAAAAATTAGCACAGGTAAATAGTATACTAATTGCAAACATTCTCATATCAGAGATGGGGTAAATTCTTATGTCAATTCCAATTTATACCTACTGGTTAATTAAAAAAAAATTCAAAATAAATTAATCATGATTTTTAATGACAATAAATCCGTGCAATTCTAAAATTTCCACACTTAACAAGCACACCTTTTCCATATTAAGGGGGTATTATACTTCTGGTACATTATAGTGCCTTGATTCCTTAAAAGTATGCCAGGAAACAGACCCAGATTAACAGTGGCCTGTGGCTTGGAATAGTTTGGAGAAATCAGTTGCTCCATATATACTGTACCAGGACTGTACCAACCCCTTAAATCACATCACCCCATCTCTGTTAGACATCCAAATGGCAAATAATCAGTCAAGAGTTAGAAGTAGTTTTCTTCACACCACAGACATGACAACACCTGGTAGTGGGGATAAAATTAATTACATAGGATGCACCAATAGCATACAACACAACAATTAAATTAAATAATTGAAATTCAAGGCTGCATGAGCATGGAAAACAAAATGCTAAAAACAAAACAAAAAATTCACTCACACAAAAAATATCAGCAATATTAAGTAGGCTAGTGTACGCTGAGTATTTTACTTTGCAACGTGATTAGTGTTGCTTAGGTGAAGTTAATTATTGTATTAACTTGATATAGGTTACTTATTTTTACATATACAGTATTTTGCAAATGCTATACAGACATGGTTATATATTTTCAACTCTTTTCTTTCCCTCTGATTCTGCCTATTGTGTACAGTATTTCCCTGGCAATACACACTGGGGAAGGGACTGGATGGCTAAGTAAGACATAATGGCCAGAACAAAAGGGAGGAAGCAGGATTGATGAAAATATATGACTGTGGATGTACAGTAGCCAAAAAAGGTATTGCGACAAATCTTGATGGAACTATAACCATAGTAATATCCACAACTATTTGTAGGGACTATATAAGCATGTATAACAGAAGGAAATATACATATCCTTCTGTAATACATACTTATACTCCCTACAAACAACTATGGACATTAATATATTTAATGTTGTATCAATACCCTTTTTGGCAGCTGTACATTGTACAGTAATAAATAAGAACAATGTAATATGATCATCTACAACAAATATTCACTTGCACTGCCATATGTATCACTGTGTTGAAATACTTTTTTGAGTTCCTGTACAAAAGAATCATAATGATAAAAAATAATATTGTATTCATTCCTGCATGCTGGTAAATGCTGAAAATCATCTGGTTATACTACTCTTAGCATCTTTGTATTACTAAAACCATTCAGACAAGCCATCACACTTGACTTTCAGGAGATAGCTAGATAGTTATCATTTAACTGGAGGCTAGAGCTGCCTAAAATCAGTGCCAAATAACAGACTATCTCCATACAATAACCTCTCAGCAAAGTATGGCCAAAATGAAAGCTTTTCCAAATCATTTTTAAAAATATAAATACAGTATTGCTAATTTCCCAGGGGCCCAAATGGTTACATAAACTCCCACCGGATGAACTACAGTAGATTACAATTTACAAAAGGCTGGAATATCCTTTTACATTTTTGTCTGATGGGTTTAATGAGCTGAAAGTATTCATGAATTACAAGGGTATTGACATGTGCAAACCCTTGGATAATGTACAGTAGTGCAAAATGAGTCTGGAACATGAAAGTGTAAGGCATTATAATCCTCTCAAGGTGGAAGGACAGACATGAGCTATTCTGTAATGCATACTAGGAAATCTTAAGTTAAAGACACATTATGTTCACATTTTCACCAGACTATTGAAAGCTTTTCAAACCATCATTAATGTCAAATATGTATGGCAGAATCACAAGTGCTGGAATAATTATGGACACACATACAGCACACACAAAACCAATGTTAATCAAGTACAGTATATGCAGGTTGAGTGTGTATATACAAATATTTGTGAACATGGTATCTGTGATTACAGTATCAACAAACGTGCATAGAAGTATCGGATCTTAGAGAAGGAATGTAGGCTAACCTTAAAATTGAAGGCTTTACCTAGAATAAGATACTTCATTAATTCCTATTACAAACATTCCAAATGATTGAGAAATATTTTCTAGTCTCAAAACTATGAAATAGGAAAAAAATTATTTGGTGTGAAAATTATGCCATCATGCTTACCTTTAAGAAATTACTCTACATTACTGACGACTGTGAATAAAAAAGTGTGCACTTCATATATCATACACAGATCTTGCTTTATTAGTCTATATCATGTAACATGAAGTATAGTACAGTGTACAGTACATATACTTTATCTATGCACTGACATACCAGGACTCGTTCTCAATTACCTTACTAATAAGAAAAGGAAATGTAACTGTCTAATTCATAATGCATTAAGAATTCTATTAAAATGCAGGGTATGAATATGTACAGAAAATTGGATTATGGTTAATGTATACATCTGTTAAGGACGTCTTGGTTGCTTCAAAGCATTCACAAGTCAATAACGAAACGAAAGCATCAGACTGTAAATCATGAAAGCCATTTCATTCTCTACTATAACAGTTTTCTTATGTCGTGGAAATAAACTCTTAAGTTCATGACTAAAAGTTGAATACGTCCCAATAGCATTCTTAATTCATAACTGGGAGCTCGGTTCCATTATCAAACATTCTAAGGTAAAGAAACTGAAGTATTGGAGGTAATATATGAAATGTTGTACAACTTCACTGACCAATAATTGTCTATCGTTTTTCTTATTATTTTTTTATAACATATTATAATCAGGTTAATACAGGCATTAAAATGTTAGTCCAGTGGGTTCTCAAGAGTTTTCATAAGATTGTGCAATATGCAACCTAAACCTTGTAAAGCCCTAAATCTAAAACATGAAAATACTGTATATTAATCAGCAAATCCCATATATTAACTATAAAATTACTTTGCGAGATAATGGATAGCCAAACACAGGATAAGAAAACTGTTGTAGCATAAATTAATTAACCAGTGAGAGCACCATAATCATAAGAGCAACAATTACCTGTCAAGCTGATGCACCTCCGAGGGTGGAGTGCGGAGTGTAGAGTTGGAGGAGGACCGCTGGTGTTTGAGAGACGCAGTCAGATAAGAGCTCAAGCTGCCATCGGTGTCGCTGTCACTAGAAACAGATAAGTAGCGTCCAGGAATGCACACAGAGAGCCCAGCACCGGCAAGCACCGCCGCGTACAACGAAACAAGCTAGGTTAATAATAACACGCACAAGCTACTCGACTGAGCCTAGTATCTGATTTTCTGGCTGATGATAAAGGTCCACAACCAATGTCATAGAGGCTTCTATCTTGTATCTGATTGGTTGATGCATGACTCCTAAATACTGGCTGTCAAGCTTAAACCAAACACTGCTAACCTTTATGACATCAGTTGTGGACATTAACCAACACTAAGAAAAAGAACAGAATACATTATTATGGCAATACAGGGATGAATAATCAGTAGATCTAATGAGCTTTTTCACTGGGTTTAGGTTATGTAGTGTTCATGTTCTCTATTTCTGGCAGTCGTTAAAACAATGTCAAGCCAAAGTAATCAATCATTAGCAGTTACAGCTATAATTATTCCTCATACAATGATATGAAATTATCTGATACATGCAAATTATGTAAAATGATGTCAAGGAATGTAGTTAGATTGCAAGCTTTTGCCAATGAATCATAACAAGTTACTGTAAAGCATGCACATACAAGGACAGGAGATTACACAATAAAATTATGACAACGGACAGAGGCAAAGAGAAAGGAGAGCTGGAGAGTTGACTGTCTGGCTGCTACAGTAGGACGAGTGTCGATCAGGTGGATTCTTCTGTCAAGTGGCCGCGAAGGATGGCCGGGGGAGGGAAGGAGGGAAAGGAGTTGGGTGTAATACAGCATCTTGTATTTACCTGTCAGAAAGGTCCGAATCTGAGTCATTAAGGTCACCCTGAATGGCCTGCTGCAGGTCTTCAATCCTTTTGAAGGCTAGCTTAAGGTCACTCTTTAGTGTGATGACCTCAGAGTCTGCCAGTTCCAGCTGCTTCTCCACTTCTCCCTTCTTACTGGCAGCATCAGTATATTTCTGTTGAAGGTTTGCCAGGTCTTCCCGCACCTCACGCAGCTGTCGTCCTGTACGTCTATTTTGCTCAATAGCCTGAGACTCTTTGACACGTGTTGAATCACACTCGGCAGTAAGTCGCTCAATCTGGTCCTTCAGCCGTCCAATTTGACTCTGAAATAAGATGTTTTGTCTGAATAGATCTATACAGTATTCAATATTTTACTTGCAAGGTTACTTTTTTTACACACTTTAAATGCAATATAAAAATGAATTATGAAGTATCAACCTAAAGTATAATCTCTTGGTAAACTGTACCGTTCTATGGCTCTCATTGTTGCAGTGTCATAATATTAATGGTCCTTTGATCACCTGTCTCTAATCTAGCATTCCTGGAGAACTTTAAATCAGTAATTCTTCAAGGCAAACACTGTGCAAAGGAAAACTGCAACCTTATCCTATACCATAAATATTTGAAAGTAGCTATTCTTGCACAGTTCACCTACATTATGATAATGGATGTACAGAAAGCTGACTCAGTGTACACTATGTAAAATATGAAAGACAATTCACTCTCCCACTCACTTACTCATCATCAATGTATTGCATTTTGTTAATGGGTTCTGTTTTAATTTAATAATAAGCAGCATACACCACTACTTTCCAAATGAGTAACCTTACAGCCGAAAACATTTCAATTGTATAACAATTAACATAGTTATTGCTTTTTTAATTTACAATATTTAATCCACTGACAATCATATAATATTTTTTTGCCCAATTTAATTCAGAGCTTCCCCTGCGACACTATTTTCATGTTTACATACCTCTAGCCTCTGTCTTGTGGTCTGCTCCAACTCCAGCTTTGACTCCACTTCCTTGATCTTCATCTCTAGTCGTCGCTGAGTGTGAATGTTAGCTGTCTCACCCTCCAATACTTCCACCTTGCTGCTCAGCTCAACCAAACGCTCCTGCAGCACCTATACCACAAACAAACAAAATTAATTATTTATAAACAGCACAGAACTTACACAATATATTATGGCATTTAGATTAACAAAATTTCACCTCAATGAAAGGTGTCTACTACGAATATAATAATTATGTGTAGGCTCTTATAGTCCATTGCAGGACTAGACTTCTGTTACTAGAGGATACATCCATATGAATGTACAGTTACTCCCAAAAAATGGTTCCAAAGAAAAACAATACAGAAAGAAATATGATACCGTATCTAACTTTACTGGAATGAGCAGTTGAGCATAAACCAGTCTTTGCTCTTCACCAAACTGTATGATGAATGTGATCCAAAGAAACCTTATGGATTACTTTGGCCCTCCCATATCACACAATAATTTATCAGTCATCAGAAAAACAACAGTAATTTAGAAAATAAGGAATGCAATTAACATCATGACTAACCTGTTTTTCATGCTCAAGTTCAGCAATCTGTTGTGACTGTTCAGACAAGGTGATCTGGTCCACTGAGAGCTGAGACACAACTGCCTTGTATTTCTTCATCACCTCTGCCACTTCTTCTTCACTCTCCTCAAGCTGGTCAAGAAAAGGCACATTACAGTTTATTGCTTTTGAAAGTCTCAAACTCGTGCATTGTGTTCAAAAGTTGTGTTCAGCACATCCATCTCAGATTGAGCTCAAAAGTCCCCATATTTTCAGCGGGATTCAAGTCTGGTGATTGGCTGCTTCATGTAAAATTAACAACTGACAGAAGGAATGGCCATTAGTGCTAAATATTTAGTGGGTTATAATTTTACATCAAAGTAAGAGAATTTTTGTAGCCACGACTGTACATGATTAAAGAGCGAAACTTCCCGTCATGCGGCCGACTCCGAGGGAAAACCAATGATAGAGAATGCAAAAATTGTATATACATATAATTACAGCCATTAAGCCTGGAGATAATTTAAATAGTGTGTAAGAGCCGTTTTCACCTTTTCCCTCATCTTGATTAAGGAGTGGCTAGCCACTGAATGCAGCACATGTGGAAAGTAAAAATGTCACTGTAAATATAAAACTAATCATTAAAGTAGAATCACCATGCTAAATAGGTTACCAGTGATGTATATGTACCTGAGTCTGCAGCTCAGCCCGGTCCTTGGCTACTCTTGCACATTTGTCCTCGGCCTCTTTCCGAGATCGCTGAGCTTCCTCTAGCTGACTCCCTAACTCAGACAGGTCACTTTCTGCACTCTGACGTGCCTTAATGGCTGCAGTCTTGGCAAACTCTGCATCCTCAAGCTGGAGAAAAAATAAATAAAATAAATAAACAAACAATGAAAAATTTACTATTTGTAAAAACAAATAAAGTTATCTTGATAACATTTGAATCATGTGTTTTTCACAAATCCTATTTCAGCAATAATTTCAGCAATTGACCTGAGTCTTCAGTTGCCGCAGCATCAGCTTGTGTCCGCCCTCTGACTGGGTCTTCTCCAGCATGGTCTGAGTGTCACGGAGGAGAGCCTTGGTCTTCTTCAGTTCTTTCTTCAGTTTGAGCACATACTCCTCCTCCACATGCCCCACGGAGCGGTCCTGTAGGGTGGCCACACGGCGTTCTAGTTCATGCTTCTCCCTCACCACCAGGGTTCGTTCTTCATGTTCACTCTCCAGTTGGCTCTCAAGCGCTGGTGGATACATGGAAAAATTTATCAGCAAGGTAAAACCCCTATAATTATAAAGGATGGTACTTCACATGCCATTTCTTTTTGGTTATAAAAGAAAGGAAAAAATTACTGTAATTTTTGTATGCAAAGTAGTAATATTTTGAAGTAAAATACATAGGGAAATTACATTACAGTATACTGTATGCTAGTCCTGTGAAGGATTTTCTCCAGTCTCCCTAACACCTAAATACTGCTTTTGATACAGTATAACAATAACAAGTGTTAAACAGGCATTTTTTGTAATCAAAATCATCAATTTAATCAACCAAATAATTCACTACTTCCACACTGCTCTAGCACCAACCTTTGACTTTCTTCTGTGCAGATATCCGGACTTCCTCTAATTCCTCCTCCCGCTGTGAGACCTCTCGACGGTTTTCCTTCCTCATCTGTTCAATACTCATCTCCAGTCTGACTCTGGCACCCTCCAGCATCTGCACCTGCCCTGCCAAGTCATCCAGCTCTTCTTCCTGAAATGTCAAAGTTTGAAACTAATTATGGGGTCAATACTAAATTCTCCTCAACTATCCATCAAGCATTTATCATCATCTCAAAGAATAGAGAACATGTACAACAATGATACTGTATATAAAGAACTACACTCAAGATTACCATATTTTTACACCACATGACAGAAATGAAATAAAAAAAATCAAGAATGAGAACAGTAATGATGGAGATTATATAGAAGTGTTTGTGGAGTTTGGAAATATGAGATGATATGGGCTATAAATAATTATACAGTACAAGGTCTTCCTATAATATGTGAACAGATATGAAGTTGCTCCGATACTTTATGGACACCCTGTAATTATGATGATGACGATGCACATTTTAAGATGACTGCATAGCCTAGGTGACAACAGGCGGTAATAAAGCCACCACCCCACTTGCGTCCCCCCATTGCAGCGAGACCACCATAACCACATCAGTAAAGACACCACAAAACCGCACCTGATCCTTGACGCGCATCTCAAGGTCGTGTTTGGCCTTCTTGAGTGCCGCCACCTCTTCTTCGGCCTTCCCAGTGAAGCTCAGGTCTGCCAGCTCTCTACTCAGTGATGCCACCTTCTCCTCCTTCAGCTCCAGTTCCAGCTTCAGCGTCTGCAATCACAAAAAAACAAAACAAAAGTAAGTGATATGAAAACTGAAGATACGGTATACAGATACTGAAGCCTAATATATATATATATATTTTATCCAACCAAATAAGAATTAGATAATGTACAAATTTTGAGTACATTGCTAATTACATTTGAGTACATTTGTTTTACATTAAGACAAGTTAGACAGCCTACAAAATTTGAGTACAACATCATGCAGACTTATCTGTATGAAACAACTGAGAATATCATCAAAATAATGAATTCTTGAATGTGAAGAAATATTTTGAGTTTGTCCTTGTACGGAACTAGGTTTGAACAACACCTTTCCTTAGTAGTCAACACCGGCCACAAACAAACACACCGTATAAATTATCAACACGATGCAATAAAATGAGTTGACTCGAATTCCAGACACTACTGAAAAGAAGAGGTCCCAACACAACAGGAGGGCGGCCTGAGTAGGCCTACAAAAAAAGGAGTAACGGTACTGTACGTCCATTTTTCCGCCCGAGAAAAAAAAAAAAAAAGACTGCAAGTTCTCGTATCGTGTTGTCAGTCATAGTTTCAGTTTGGCAGAATGTAGCAAAAAATGACTATGATCTGGGTAGAGGGGTGTGTCTCAGTGACTAGACTATGTTTTCCCTGTGTTGGGGCCAGTCGCTGGGTGGTAAAGTCAAGGCCATATACAGCCCTCACCATAAACGTCTTTCAAATTCATTCCTTTTCCCACGTGTAAAATGTGTTTAGTGGCGTATACTATTCTGGGCAGTAACAGAACTTTATCAGGAACTTTTTCTTGCGTTGAATTGTCTTAACTAATATATAATACTCCATTAAATTGAGTAGCATCCATATCAAGAAGCTCATATAACAAAGTTGCTTAGAGCTTTGTGCTTATACAGCCGAGTGAATAATCTTTCCCTCTAGCATCAACTCTTGTCTGGTCCATGGTCTAGTCACTAGTGAGTGGTTAAACACACGTACTATCGAGGATACATTCACGTGTTTCTCTAACCACTACTTCACCCTTCCACTAACCACTACATAATTATATACAAAGGCCTTCCGCATGCGTCCTATCACCACTTCAGAACAAACAACAATTAAGCTTTTCACAACATTACTCGTTCATTACCAATATCCTGAACCAATACCAACGTCCTGAGTGAGTAGGGTATTCATGTTTCAAACCAGCTTGATGGCTAAGTAAGTAATATTATATAAGTTCCTTCAGCCTTCACTGACTTACAAGTAACACCGGTCTGGTGACTAAACAGCTCCATAAACTAATGGAGCGAGGTCTCAAGTTACAAACATTATACGGGACTCCTATCATCATCCAAAAGTCACATGCATTAATATTACGAGGACCAAAATAATCCATGGGTTGTGTACCAGAGTATATAATTTTTATAAAGTTATCATAAAATCCTTGCCTGATGGAATGAACTCAATTATCAAACATTCTCTGGGTTAACAAATGGAGCAAATATTCAAGTTCAAGAATGACTGAAAAAAATTCTTGTGTTAAAATATAACATGAAAAAGAAATATAAATAAAACATATGACTGTACAGCGAGTAGTTTGTCATCAATTTTGAAATCAGGTATTGTCTACGTACACACGGCCTGTGCTATAATGTTACGTATATTTAATAATGTCAAGTACTACTATACAATAATTCCTATCAGTTCCGATGATACACCTATGTATGTATTTACAGTAATTAGAGAAGTCAAAGGGCAACAAGTGTTATCAGCTAGGCTACACCAAGGTCACTGGAGAGAACCACGAATAGGTCGAGTTACATATACAAACAGGGAAGTTGTGCCACCTATCCTTCCCTTGTTAACATATTATAATATAAGCCTAATGTTTCTCTGCTACACAATACTGAGCCGGGTTAAGAAGGTATTACTGTGTTGGTAGGCCTATATCTGGAGCAACTGATTCCTCCAAACTATTCCAGGCAACAGGAAACTATTTTTTTCTCGCTAATATGGTCCTGTTTCATGGCATATTTTGTAGTAATCGAGGCACTCCAATGTACCAAAAGTGTATTACTTCCCTTAAGTTAACTGGCAGGGTGAGAACGTAAGGAGGGGAAAAACCAACACATCAACAAACAAAAGGTTACCTGTGAGGCCTTCCTGCCTAGGCTTGTTTATCTGCCTGGCTGCCTGCATGAACAAAAACATTGGAATTTCCTCCAAACACGTGGACATCCAAACCATCAGCTTTACGTTTTATACAAATAGGCTGTTTGGTGAATAATTACCAATTTGAATAACTGAGAAAAGCAAAATTAAGATGATAAATATAGTTCTCAACTAACTGTTAAACTATGGCTGGCGTTATCAATTTTTGTAGGCTACTGTAATTCCGGTATATGAAAAATTCACTACGTTTAACATTTCCTTAAATCCTAAAAACAAATAAAACATTCCCCTACAATGTTATATTTATCTATACAATATCACGTGCATCCTATTCCACACCGGACATGACTGGAGAACTGATAATGGGAGCCAAGTTCAGGGCTGACTTCCTAGTATTTGTGTTCCTCTGCTCACGCTTTGTACGCCAAGTCTGTCTGTATTGTGGTAAAGTAATAAAGAAAATTGTTGGATAGTTTGTTTAGTATCGTGTATTATTGTACCTTTGTACTGTATTATTACTCTAGAACTTTTTATTATGCCATTATATTTGACACTTTTATCATGCTGTTACTCTATAGATAATTTTATTAGGCTATACTGTATTACTAGAGACTGTTTTAGTAGAATATATCTAGTCGAAATTGTAAGGAAAATAAAATATTATGGTTTATCATGGTTTGGAGATGGTGGACAGAAGACGATTAAAATAGACGTTGTAATGGAACCTTAAATGTCTAGGGAAGATAAAACTGAGTACCCCACCCGAGGTCAAGGGCAGTTATTACCCTCGCCCCCCCCCCACACCCCCTCCCTCCCGGCCATGGTACCAATCCAAGTATTTCATAGCAAGGAGAGTTTGCTGACGTATTCAGGTCAGGCTAGGTTAGGTCAAGAAGAAATTAAGTTAAATAAATATAATCACATTAAAGTAAAAGTAAAGTTGGCCTCAATATCCTGCTGAAAGAGAGGAAAAAAGAGAATTTCCCTCTTCCATAATAGAGTAAGAATTCATTCCACCAAGTATTATACAGTCCAATAAAAATTCAATGAGGTTACAGTAAGGCGAGGAGGTAGCCTAGCCAGGTCACGGTGTCGCAACCAGCTGGGCGGGTCTAACCACACGCTCGAGTTTCCACCACCACCACCACTCCCACTCCTCCCTGGACACACACACACAAACACACCTTACTCCGATCTGACCCTAACTTATAAATTATTCCATTTGTAACAGTTTCTCTCTCTCTCTCTCCTTTGATCCTAAAACCTAACTCATTTCATTTGGTAGACACCCATACACACAACTTGCTACTCCACTCTGACCCAAACCTACCATTTGCTACTATCACATTATCACCATGTTATCCTTTCACTTCCACTCTATTGTATATCGGTAAGTCGAACGTTATTGCCACATTCCCACTTTACTGTTACACTGACAACTCCACCAGTCCAGCCAGTGCCTCGGGTCCAACACACTTTGCTTCTTTCAAATTCTCCCACCCATTATTTCACCCACATTCTACGACAGTACAGTTTCCATCAGCAGGTTGCACACTTACTGTTGCCTTCCTCCAACACTTTGTCTGTTTCAGTCTTATCCAAGTTGTTAAAGTCTCATATTCTATTACTGTTTCATTTCTTTAATTCTTTTACTCGTATCTCATTGAACCTCTACTCACATGACTATAAATTAACCCAAATTGCTGACCGATAATGTTATCTTTGTCACTCGTGCACCCTGACTCGTATCTTGGATTAAAATGAATATTGTTACTGCTTGTCTCACTCACTCCTTGTTACTGTCTCAAATGCTTACATCCTGTTCATGTCTCTAGTCAGTGGTACCACCCTCTTACTGACCCATAATACCATGCTACTGTCAGTCTCAATAGTACCATACCACAGTTATCGTACTCTCCCATACCTTGCTATTGTATATTTCACGATGTTGTGTATTTTTCAATGTGGCGTTAATGCACATATTACCTTGTAAGTAATATTGACTTTAAGTATACGTTTAGCGCACATTTCAGTGTTTATAAGATGCATATAAGTACCTAACTGTGAACATTGTTGGTTTAATTTGTCTTGGATTGCAGTAGGCTACGTATACCGAAAAAAACAAAGGATTTAATTGAGTGACCTGGTATATTTTCGCTTGGTTAAAAAATAAAACCAAGTATAATACCACTATGTTACCACTACAGCCTAATCTCATATTTTGTTACCAATCTATCGGAATTCTATCCCCATCTATAATAATCAATAGTAGTCACATGTTGGCCTTGCTTCTATCTAACCACAGTTTCTAGCCCACCCTGATCCTTTTTCATAACAGACCCACTCAGCCCGTTCCTGCCCTATCAATGTCTGTAACCCAGCCTGTTTCTGACTTGCCCTCGACCCTCTCCCCCTCACCAAGCTACCCTTACTTGTCTCAACTCACTACTGCCCCACCCATCCGCTTCCTTCCTCAGTCTCTTTTACGACCATTCTCTGTCATCCCTTCTCCGTCTTTGTCTCACACATTAGCTCTAAACATCCTTATAGTCTCTCACATTAGCTCTAAAAGCCTTATAGTCTCTCAGCTTATTTCACTGAATCATGTGAAAGTACGATGATGACAGGAGTTCATGTTTATTTCTAGTGGTACAGAAATGTGCACTCCTGGTTTTTTCCCCGAATGTTCATGTCGTATTGTTATTCTTTATTTACAAACCAATGTGTCGTGATATAACCTGGCATAGAGTGACTGACTCGTCCGTAAGGGGAAATTCTTTTGTTGGTGAATTGGAAGGTCTCTGATTTCTCCAAACTATGACACAAAACAGATCCCTTATTATCTTTGAGGGCGTCTGTTTCCTGGCATATTTTGGAGGAATCAGCGACCTTCCAATTCACCAACAAGAGAATCTCCTCTTAACCTAACTATATAGTGTGACCGAATCTTTGTTAGCCTGACCTAGAGGACCCTATAGGGTCTCTAGCCTGACCTAAGCTATCTTGTGTGACCCAAACTATTTGTTAACCCAACACCTAGAACTACAACTCTACATACGAATGGAACTAGAAAACAACAGCACACAGAGAATAACAAACTGAAAAGAGGAGATGACAGGAATTTCTTCATGGTGTGGGTTGGAATAGACTAACAGGAAACTGTGTGGGAAGGGAAAGTGCCGAGGGAGGCTTTACAGTACTTTCTCCATGCAGCTAGGCTATAGACTAGACTAGACTAGTAATGACTGCTGTTGATGAAGTTACACACGCTATTAAGGGACCCCGTGATGTAGTCAGAAAATTAAAAGGGAGTCCTTCAAATAGTGCTACGAAATATCACCTACTGTAGGCCTATTATAGAATGAGCTAGCTCGTGGCATAAGCTAGTCAGGAGGAATCAGAAGCCTCCATGATTACAGGGTCCTTAGATACACACACCATAAAAAATCATATAGAATAAAATGTACAAATAAAAATAACACATCCTTCACTCCCCCACTTGAGAAACAGGATAGCCTTCCGGGAAGCAGCTGCCCTGACTCCACAAGCAGCCTAGCCCAGACCAACCACTTGACATGTGACCAGAAGCAGTTCCTATATTAGACATTCCTATCCAATATGATATTCAGAAGATGATGCTCCCCTTAAACGTAATGAATTAACTACTGGTTATTGCCGCCCTATGTGTTGTGTATCTCCCAGTAATCTTGTCATACAATAAATACAATGCAGAACACACAAAGTCTTTAAGAGTTTAAAGGCAGATATGTCTTGTATCTTCAGTGAATTTGTCACGCAAAAATACGGTACAGAACATATATACATATATAAGACTATACAAGGTATATTTTGTGGAGCTTGTGATCTGTTTTTGCATAATAGTAGGAAAGAAGCAATAACCTTTCATAACTAAAAAAAAGTTAAGAATACCAACATATACAGTATACCATATGCACTTGTAACTGTATCTTTCCATCTTCTTAGCCTAGCTCTTCCTCATAACAGTTGAAGGAAAGGAAGGTGATGGTGATGATGAGAACAGGTTGGAGGAAAACGTGCTTATTGTAACAATTGCCAGTGTATTGCTTCTAGGCTCAAGGTTGTCTTATTGTGCTGGAGGAAATATAGTCTTTATCCATTATAAAGGTACCGTTTAACTCTCTCTCTCTCTCTCTGGCTGGGTATCTAATTTTGCTGGAGGAAAATTGCCTGTATCCATTATGATGGTACCGTTTCTCTTCTCTCCCTCACACACACACACACAAGGTGAAGGTGTAGTTGACAGCTTTCTGCACCAGCTGTACGGCGCCACCCTTGCTACTTCTAGACACCGAATTATTATTACGGTTCCTGTCGTTACTACACACGCTTTACAACTCCTCCATGCAACATAACAGGAAAACTACACACATCACCATGACTAATGACAGCTGCCTGCACTCAAAAGGGACTTACAGTACGAATACTGGAGCTCAATCCAAGAACTGTTACATACGAATAAAGAAAATTTACTCCAGTTAACATCATAGGATTCTCTGTATATAACATGGACGTAATCCAATTTCTTAATTTTATTTATAATGAATTATATCTTAATTACCGTGTCTTGCTGGTGGTATATACAGGTAATGTCTAAAATATCTCAAAGATGAACTTATCAATATATAAATCAGTGTTATTAAACCATGACTTAATGACATCAGACACGTGTATGGAACCACCAGCACAGTAAGACACACGCCACGCCTCACCTCGCCCTGGTGAGGGTGTGGCACCAAGTCAGTCCCATACAGAGTGTGTGTCGTTCGCACCTGTTGTTGCCAGAACTTCCTGACGGCGGCATTCCTGACGGGGGTATTCAGCCGCGGTGAGGTGGAGGAGGAATCTTTGAGTAGGGGCTCCTCGAACTCCTGATCCTGTACAGACGACCCCGAGGAACCTGATGAGGGTGGTGTGAGTGCTGGTGTGGGCGACACTTGGCCATCCTGGTCCACTTTGGCCGCCTGGTTAGCCTCGGGCATGATGTTAAGGGCGGGGGTGTCTAGGGCGCTGCCTTTGGACGGGGTGAGGTGATGATCCCCGTTCGTACCCCGCCCTTCCCACTGTGCGATACGCTGACGCACCTGCTCCTGCACCGTCACACTCCCTTGCTTCTCCTTCATAGTTATCGGCACAAGCGTTCCTCTTTCACACAGGCACTATACACCACTCTCCCGACACACACTCAGTTTTTTTATATTTTCTGTTATAACAACCCAAATAACACTTCACAAAAAGGTGGTCGGTTGGTTATTATTTATTCTTGGGCTATGCAAGTATCCGCCATAATATCCTGAAATACCAACCATTTTACAACACCAACATAAACCACGAAACAATAAAATACATTGCAATTTTCCACTCCATTCAGTTTCAACTTTCCGATTTCGCGAACAATGGTTGATTCTGAGCCTCTCACTCGGTATTTCTCACTATCACATCGGCCCACGACCACTGACTGCCACGTGACGTAATGTAGGCAGGCAGGCTCGGCTAACTCTCCCCTCCCCCCGCCCCACACACACGAGGCATCGACACCCATTCACTCACTCACTCATTCACCATGGAAGCTACAAAACCGGATCGTACATCATTTTTACTCTTACGAAACCACTGCAATCCATAACCAGTATAATATATCTTTCCTTATACTGCAGCTTTAGCCTCACGTGTGTTTATTTTCTGTTGCAAACGGTGATCGTAGGTGTAATTTAGGACCCTATGATCGTTTAAGAAAATTGGAGGCTTCTGATTCCTCCTGACTCAACCACGAAACAACCTCCTTCCCAATAGGTGGTGTTTCGTGGCAATATTTGAAGGATCATTAACTCCAATTTTCTGACTACATCACTGGGAATCAGCATAAATATTTGTTCTATACGGTTTGTGTATAATTTTATCGTAAAGGGGATCGAGGATGTAGTTACGGAATTTATAAGACAGACGCAACAGAATCAACAAGTGCAGACAAACAAACACACCAAACCAATCACATAACTTGAGCAGGCAAACAAACACGAACCAAACCAATCACATAACCTGAACAGACAAACAAACAAACAAACACAACCCAATTACATAACTCCAGCTGAGGCAATAAAAGATAGTCCCCAAAGTAATACCTATGATAAATCAGTCACACCAGAAATGGAATAAGCTAATGGTTGTACTGTGGTAAAATAGATTATCTTGACAACCATCTCCACATTGCCACACACACACACACACAAAGTTACATCTCCACAAGTCCTCATCATCATATCAGTGTCTATATCAGGTTATTTTTCACTTTCACTGTCTGCCTGCATCGGACACACATGCAAACGATTGTAAGTCTAACCAATCCTCAAACGACAGACCAGGGGCCTAGGCTATCAGGGAACTACAGGTTATACATAGCCTAATCACCACGGAAGCTGCCAGGGAAAAACTATAGGTTATAGCCTAATACAACTTTAATTAACGTTTACAACCACCAAACAGTTTCTATTCATGTAAACATACAGTACGGGGCACATAAGTTGATTCATTCGCTTCTATTGATGTATCCTTATACGTGAACCATTAAAATGGGTCTTCCTGACTGAGACAAACTGATACTCATGAACATTTACATTTATAGTCAGCAGTGGTTCTTGCTTCGAATAAACGAGACTCGTATAAAGTTAGGATTGGCTCTTGCTTCGATTTAACGACTTATTTTCAAGGGTCAAACAGAGAAAGGAAACATAGATGACGATACGGGAACTTTCTTGCAACATAATACATCTTTTATATCATGTAAAATAACCACAGACAATTTAAACTATGAAGAGAAAATCTCGGTCATTCAAGGGCGAGGCTGCAAGTAACTATAATAGGGAAAAAAAGAAACAGTAGGAAAAATGACTGTGAGAAACGGGAAGGAAATATGGGAAGGCAAGTAGGTAAGCTAAGCATGGGAAGTGATGAAGAAGAAACTATGAGAGGAAGGAAGTAATTTTGAAGGAGGGAAATCTTTACGAGAGAAAAGATGATGTGTGTGTGTGTGTGTGCGTGTGTGTTGGGGGAAGAAAGTAATGAGGGAGAAGAAAGCAATGAAGAGGGGAAGGAAGAAAGTAATGGCGGGAGTAGTTTAGAATATGGGACGAGGGAGGCAAGCCATTATGTGAAGGAGAGAGGAAGGAAGTAACTGTGTCGGTAAGAGATGAAGAGGTTATTGTCCTGGTAGCGTCTGGGTAGGTAGTAGGGCATGGCTTGAGGCTGGAGAACGGACGATATCACCACCAACAACCACAGTAGAGAGGGGCAGTAGGACAAACACACACACACACCACCACTCCTGTACTACCACAAACATATATGCACACACACACCACCAATACTGTACTACCACAAACATTATATCCACACACACAGAAAGAAATTAACAGGATACCAAGAACCAGACACTAGGAAAACACTGGTGATGACATTTGAAGTAATAATGTTGGCGTGACCGAGCGGTGGCGAGCACAGACACAGTTTTTTTTTTTTTCATTATCTACGCTGCTGAAGAAAATTGAGTTTTTAATTGCATAAACGAGCGGGGTGACTTTGTATTGTTTTGTACTAAGCAGAAAGTATACTTGTGGTACATTACAGCACCTCGATTCCTCCAAAGTAGGCTATGCCAGGAAACAGGACCAGCTGATGCTGGGAATAGTTTGAAGGAATCATTACTTCCAAAAATGCCAAGACTATACACTCCCCTTAAAACATATATATCCAAATCCTCAAAATGTTTGGGTTAGGCTAAGTTTCAATATACACTTCATTGTGGTTGTCTCGATGATTGAGTATTCGATTAGTGTTGTACCAAGTAATGATTAGCATGTCTGGCATCACTGTTGAGTTACGAGTATTGCATTCGCTAACCAAACCACTGCCTGGCTACTACTGGTCCTGACTGGCATACTGTTTGTTGATGCATATACCAGGGATAGCGTATTGGACTCACAGTGGCATTACCCTATACAGCGTTGGTAAATCTGAATTAAATTAAGCCTTCAAACTATTCCAAGCAACAGACCACCATTATTATTGTTCATCTGCTCCTGTTTCCTGGCATACTTTGGATGAATCAAGACACTCCTATGTACCAAACTGTTCCTACTAAAGGCTTCCTTGGTCCTCCAACCCATTTCCTGAGGGTTTGATGATAAAGGTGGATCTGACATGTGAAAATCTGACGCCAGAACTGAGAACGGGGGACGAGGGAAACACGTCAAGAAGGATCCTGTCCAACCACTGTCACAGATTATACATACAAAACCCAACATATCTCAGTCACATTCGTCACTTCTACCATAGTTCGTATTCTGGTGAACACTGATCATGAATATTGATGTGATTACCCACGACGACGACGATGCTACGTGGTGAAACATAACACTGGTCTCCACTTTTAGTTGATTCCGTAGGCACAGGGTAAACATGTCTTCATTAATATCTAGCTTTGTTTAGTGGTTTGAACATAGACGCTACCAGATATATATATTTCATCATCGAACACAATTGGTCACTCTTCCAAACTCAACACACACACGAGAAGCGAGGCGATTCGGCAAAAAGGAACGAGGATGGAGCGAGAGGACCGCGAGCACGCACACACACACGCCCTCACACTAAGATCTCAACTCACACACTGACACTACTACACTCCACTGTTTCGTCCGAGTATGTCTGACCTGGCGGGGGGTGGTGGTAGTGGTGGTGGACCGGTAGGGGCACTAGGGGGAACGGGATACACACCACCCCCTACCCCTGCCCCTACCTACCATCACCACCACCGCCAGAGTTGTCAAGTGCGGGTTTCCGATTTTTACCGTGGCACTTTGCGGTCAGGTGGACGAATTTAAGTGTTACTATTGACACGTAATGTCTTTCTGGGAGGTTAAGTCACTGCGGTCTGTTCGCTTATGTGTGTGTGTGTGTGTGTGTGTGTAACATTACTATACTTGGTCAAAACAATATAGCTTCATCCGTCTTCCACATAATTTCCGCACGAACCAAATCTAACTATAGACGACGAAGGACGGAGAAAGGAGCATTATACTTGTAGTGTGTGTGTGTGAGGTTTGTGTTAGTGAAATGAGGTGGTGGTGTGGGTTAGTGAAGTGAGGGCAGCCGGCAACTCGGTCATAACAGTACCACTTCCCTCGGGTCGGTAAGTCGCGTCCCGGCCTCCTCATGTGACGCTAACCCTGCCTACCCCTCCCCTGCCTCTCCTTGTCCTACGCTAACCCTGCCTACCCCTCCCCAGCCTCTCCTTGTCCTCAGTCATCTGTCTCCTTCCTTTTCCTATCGTGCCTACCCTGGTTATCTCCTCCCTCTTCTTGTCCAACCTTGCCAACAGTCTCAAGTATATAATATGTGGACTACTGTATTATGCCTACACCAATCCTGTCTCCTTAATTCCTCACACCTTCCTAGCCTTCTCTTGTCCTCCTTCCTTTTCCTCAATCTGCCTCGTCCTCCTCCTCCCACCTTCCCTGTCTTCTATTGTTCTCATCTTGCTTCCTTTTCCTCTCACAATCCTTTCTTCTTCCTCCTCTTCCTCCTCCATCACCACCCAACCAACCAACCTCCTCCCCAATTATACCTCGCCGGACCTTTTACTCCCTCTCCCCCCCAACTCCCTACCTCCACTCTGACCTCCCTGACACACCCTAATCCTACCATCACCTGCATCCTCCTGTGCCACCCTCACCACCCTCACCTCCCTCCCCTGCCACACCTTACACCCTCACCCACCACCTCACTCTCTGACCATACAATACCTACCTTCGCCCTTAAATTTAAGTGAGAGTCGTTGATTCCAGTTTTATACTCTACTATATATGTGTCTACCCAACCAATGGAATCCTGGCCACCCCAATGCATCCCTCCCCCTTCACCCCCAGGGATCCTATCTTGACCATCTCACCACCCTACTGCACCCACACCATCCCACCGTCCTACAGCTCCCTCACCATACACTACCACTATTCACTCTACCTTCTCCTCACCCTAACCACACACTGTATATACCACAACTCACTCTATCTTCTCCTCACTCATCATACACACTACCACAACTCACACTTTTCCTCACACTCACCATACACACTACCACAACTCACCTTACTTTCTTCTCACTAACCATACACACTACGACAAATCACCCCACCTTCTTCTCACCCTCACCATTCACACTACCACAACTCAACATCATTTTCACTCACACCACACTCTACAACAACACACCCTATCCTCTCCTGACCCAGCTTATGTTATTTCAGGTAGGGTTTACTTATGTTATATAATTGAGATCGAGTTACGTTTGGTTACAGTCATCACAATCAGGTCAAACATAACAAGTGAAGAAGACAAAAAAAAGAAGGGGACGACGAGTTTACCCGACCCACCATTAAAACCAGGTTAGGGGGGATTTGTGCTATTGACCAAGTGGAGCCTAATTTTTTTTCTTTTTTCTAAACGGTGCCACAAAACAACACCCATATAACTGTGGTACCCTGGTTTTGTAGGACAGTTGGGATGAAACTTTGTCCACCTAATCTGCTAACAACATATTCTTCTCTGTTTACCTTTTTGAAGTCCAGTGATATCGGTGAACTGAACTGGAGGCTACCGATTCCTACAATACAGTACAACAAAACAGGGAACTGCGGGCCACACTGAGTTAATCAACGCGTTTCTTGACACAGTTTGGAGGAAGATGCAGCCTCCAGTACACAGACAACATGTATTGATTGACCCTATAACCTCTTTTTAGTGTTAGCGGACGTGAAGGTATCATGGTACAGTACGTGTTACGTGGGATATATGTCAAGCTGTGTGTGTGAGAGAGAGAGAGAGAGAGAGAGAGATAAATGGTATAGAGTACTACATGAGGAGAAAAAAAAGAGAGGAGAGAGGAATGGGGTATTGTTTTTTCGTGTGTGTGTGGGGTGTGTGTGTGTGTGTGTGCTGACCTCGGTCTTTTCCACCCAGCAAATATTAACAGTAAACACGCTATATTATATTTGTGAACTTACTATCTGCCAATGGAACTTTACACAAACCACACAGGACTATTACAGTGAAACCCATGAACAATATCGACAGGAATAACATAATAACAAACATAACATTGCAATAATAAAGACTATAATAATGACAATATGATCTGTAGTTAAATCAAAACACGGTAATGATGTTATAAGCTTACACAAAATATACGACAATCTCATTCCAACAACATTGACCATTACTAAAACTTCGTAAAAAAAAAAAAAAAAAAAAAAAAAAGAGAACAGGAAACAAAAACAAAGAACACTATTAGCAGCAAAGAAGTGTAAATATCATAAAGGCTGAAAGAAGGTCAACTGAATGTAGACACGATACTCCCGATATCAATGTACAGTCCATTACAGTCCACTTCAAGAATAGAGCTCTTAAAACTAGAACAAAAGCTCCCCCACACAAGAATTAGAGCTCTACAGTACATACAAGAACAGAGCTCTACATAGAAGAATAGAGCTCTGCATAGAAGAATAGAACTCTACAGTACACACAAAAATAGAACTCTACAGTACATACAAAAATAGAGCTCTACAGTACATACAAGAATAGAGCTCCCTATATAAAAGAAAAAAATTCTATCTTACGCTTGCTTAAGGCAGAGTTGGGGTGGATATAGGTATGTGTATGGTATAGTTGGGTGTTTTTTTGTGGTACAGTATATATATATATATATATATATATATATATATATATATATATATATATATAAAGTAATGATACAGTATACAAAGGAGTGTCTTGTGTTTTAGTTAGTGTGTGGTGGGAGGAGGAAGGAGCTATATAGTGTGTTGTAGTTTCTTCCTCTATAGTCTAATATAGTATGACCATAACTCCGAGTATGGCCAGATAGATAGGCATGTCGTAAAGAAGAGTGTACAGGAATGAGCAAAAGTTCATCCACATTCCCATACCACCATCATCATCACTGCTGTTCTCACAATCAACATTAAACTGATCATCGACACACCGGCCAAAAATATCAACGGGGTCATTATTTCGTTTTGGGGTGTATTGGAAGATTACCGATTCCTCCAAAGTATGCCAGAAAACTGACCAACTCTGTACGCACATAGGGCCTTCATAACATATCAAAGTGGTTATTATATTAGTTTGGGGTGTATAGGAAATCTACTAAGTCCTCCAAAGTATACCATAAGTTTGACCATCTAAGTACACAAAGAGGGGGATCAGTTTTTCTGCACTGCACCGGGGGTTACGTAGACTTCAAATCGTCCCCCTAAAATAAAACAAACGACCCCCTTAAATGAAATGAAAAAAGGGACGAGACTGATACGACATACGAGTTCACTACCAAGACTAAAAAAAAAAAAAAAAACGTGCTTCAGAAAGACGTGACATCAACACCACAGCATCTGAATCTGAAGTCAGGGAACTGTATACAAACTCTTGATCACAACTGGACATCATCAGCAACAGAAGCTCCAGTTTCTTGACCCCTTCATACTATCACGACTCATGTTACGCTGTCTGAGTGTGTGTGTGTGTGTGTGTGTGTGTGTGTGCGTGTGTGTGTGTGTGTGTGTGTGTTGCTTCCTGGGGCGACAAACGAGTTCCGAGCCTATATATTTACACTTGCATGAAGGGGAAGAGATAAATCACACACACACACACACACAAGGGAAGTTTGGAGCGACTGGATCCCCTCACTCCCTATGCCTAGCCCAGCCCATTAAAGTGTGTTGAAGAGATAGATAAATAAATAGATATATAGATAAGATAGATGCATGGATTGAAAAATAAATAGTATAAGCAGATAGATGGACTGACAGATATAGATACAAGAATGGATATATAAACGAACTATAAGATACACTCGACACTTGTAAGGGAATGAAACACAAAGCCACATGCACCATCCAAATACAAAAAAATAATTAAGTTTTATCTTAAAGTTGGCAATATTTCGCTGCTACCATTTTTTTTCCTCTCCTTCCTTCACCACAAGACAATGCAGGAAACGGCGACTTGCATACATTGTGTTGTTATTGTTATTTCCATTGTCTGGGTTGTCTGTCTGTCTGTCTGTTTGTTTATGCTGCCTGTCTCTCTGTCTGTCTGTTTATGTTGTCTGTCTATTTGAGTTGTCAGTCAGTCAGTCAGTCAGTCAGTCAGTCTGTCTGTCTGTCTGTCTATCTATCTGTCGGTGACTTGAATAAACCACGCCATTTCAAACTCGTCAAAGCAAAAAAGAAAACATCATGGAATAAAAACGAAACATACGAACAAAAAATAACAAGTGTCCGTCCACCAAATATTAAGTTAATCTCAATCAGGTGGGCGTTTCCTTAAGGGGGTAATGTATACTTCTGACATATTAGGAGGTTTACCATTTCCTCCAAACTTCAGTATGCTTAAAAACAGGATAAGTTAGTTAAATTATGGTCCTCTGTTTCTTGGATTACTTTGGAGTATTCAGTTGCCTGTAAAATATCCAAACGATACTGAAGACACACACACACAGAAACACAGACAAACCAATGCCCTCTGGAATATAATACAAACCCGCAAATGCAAACACACACACACACACACACACACGAATCAGTCACGGGCAGATGATACAGCCATTCACGTCACCGGAAGCACACCCAACCCCCTACATCACCCCCGCTCCCCACCCCAACCCACCCAACCCCCTACATCACCCCCGCTCCCCACCGCTCCCCACCCCAACCTAATCAAGAACACCACACCGCAACACACAGAACAACACGACACACACATCATAACTTACTGCAGCAACAGAGATACAACACAATACTGTATACATTTATCACACAACAATAAAAAAACACTACATATATACAGTATCTATTTCAAACCCGCTACAAAGCAATTATATACAATACACACTCAAAACATGGACCACAACTCGCCAGCCTCTTTTCACCCACACAGCTCATTCGACCACCAACACACCTAAATATTTAACTCTTTATAACAAGGGTTGACGAGTTTAACCTTCTTCTCTGTCTGACAGCCACGTAACCTTTTCCTTGTCTTATTTGAAGGAAGAACCATACTGACACCCCATGCTTAAAAACTATCCCACATGAATCAAACAATAACAACACAGGTCTTAGATTATAATTAAGGACCTTGCATGTGATCGTGTGTGCATGGGAATTGGAGGCTTCTGATTTTTCTTAACTATGCCACGAAACAAGCTCCTTCTTTCATATAGGTGGTGTTTCGTGGCAATATTTGAATGACCCACTTAACTCCAATTATCTGACTACACAACTGGGTCCCTTAATATAAAATGCTAGAGAGACAGGAATACCACCACTGTATACCCATGCACACAGATTAAAATATCATAGGAATAAAAATCCCATCATCTAACAGTTAAAGCCCCGAAATTAACTCAAAATGAACCCCATACCAAGGTCAAGGGAATATACGTATTCCCTTGACCTTGCCCCATACTGTGATAATTTTACCTCTGACACACGTAAACAACAAACCTGATGGAACTATATACATACATTATACTCCTTAATCCTCCGGTCCTTCCTCCCACCCACATGTCAGTCTAACCTTAATAACACCAATCATGAGGGTGAGTGGGAGAGAAAGTGAAAGCAACTGGAGAGAGAGAGAGAGAGAGAGAGAGAGAGAGAGAGAGAGAGAGAGAGTAGTTATAGTTAAGGTAGGAGAGACAGGAAGAGTGGAAGAAGGGAAAGAAATGGTCACAAACAGAGCCTGACCTGACCTGACGTGACCTGACCAAAGGGTACCCAAACCACACACACACACACACACCTACTCACCAAAACCAATCAGTTCATACATCAATAATACAAATTTCTCTACGGTACAACATGGATTATAATAAAAACATTGCATTCAACCTCGATGTAATATAGTCATGAGTCTATACTAACTAACATCCAATATCAACAAAATATTTCTGAACCTACTGTAGATAAATATATAATACAATTCTTACTAACCTGACCCAATACGGAACATCAACCTCCTTATATCACCACTATCATTTATATCTCTCACCATCACCACTACTATTATTCTAACCACCACCACCACTATAAATGTCCCTAATATAACTCTCACCACCATCATCACCATCACCACCACCACCACTGTCCCTACTCACGCTCTCTGCTTATTCCTTCATACTCGTCACAGCACCAGCAAGCAAGCCAGGACGTGGCGGGTCACCTTACACCAGACTGGCTTGTAATCTGTCTTAGTAACCCTGAACTGGGAAGGTGGTGGGTGGCATGCAGGGTTGGCTTGAGAAACACAAACCATGACGCCAGGTTTTATTTATTCTTGGGCTACTTTTTAATAGTGGTCCTGGATATATGTACCCTTTATATTCCAGCAGGGATGTATGTTTATAAACTTTTATCATAATCTAATTTATCTAACGAAAAGTAAAATGACAAGTCAAGTTTATTCCCTAACACAAAATGAAGTAACAAGAAACTTATGAGCACAAAGACCTCTGTAAACCTACATGCTATACTAATTTCATGCAGATTTTTTTGTATATAATCAATACAATCTTATACAATTGGAGTTAGCACTGAGAGCATCGATGTATTGCAAGGATCATATATACCTACACCACCGGCACCAGCTCCATCAACACCACGACCACCACCAATACCACGTGCACCACGACTACCACCACTACCACTACCACCACCACCAATACCACCACCAGCAACTAACACAGTACCCTACTCAACACGGCCCTGACTCAATAGTTGGCCCTGGTGGTCACGATCTGCCCAGCCATGGTATGTGTCGGTGCACGGAACACAGTACTTGCTGAGGGCAGGGGTTACAGACTGCCCAGTACACACACACACACACACACACCTCTCTCTCTCTCTCTCTCTAATGGTGTAATGGCGTGTGTGATAAGTGTGGGCCGTGCTATAGTGAAGTGTACAACTGTTATGGATGAGGTAAACTGATGACGATAGTGCCATAACAACACCTAGTGTGTATGTATGTATGTAGGTTCGCTTGACGCATATGTGGCTTAAATATAGCTTATAATTCTATGTTTTATTAGCCCTCTGTGTTTAATTAAGGGGTATTATACGTTTGATATATCAGAACTCCACTATTCCTTCATATAGTGACAAGAAACAGGACCAGGTTAATAAAAATAATGGTGGCCTGTCGTTTGAAAGAGTTTGGAGTAAGTAGTTATTCCAGATATACCAAAACTGTATAGTAACACATTAAAGAGGACTGTTCTGTTGTTGGAAATTAAGAGTAGGTGTTTAAGAGATTGGTACAGGGGAATATGAGTGAGTAGGTGCCGAGTGAGATGCAAGACAGCGATTATGAGGTTAGATTAACACCTGAAACTTTCTCTGGTGGAACCGTACTGAGCAAATGTTGGATACCCATTATTCAGACAAGACTAGTAATTCTCAATGAACCCTGGAAAACAATTGGGGTACGAGTCCAATCAAATAACCTCTCATCTTGATACACTGCAGGTTAATTAAGGTTAGGATAATGTGAAGGGGACATGACAGGTGAAAATAAGAAGGGTTTAAGTAAGTAGGTCAGTGTGTTTATAAATACTATGAGAAAGAAATATAAGGGAGATAAGATGCTGTGCAGTGAATATAAATGACGGACACTATTTTTTCTTCAAACACACACAACATATCACTTACAAAGATGCAAATTGTTTCGTGGCACAGTTTAGGGATGGATCGGTATATAGTCTTCAGTAATGTTTATACTCACATATATAAAAATTGGTCAGTTTCCAGTTTATAGCCATACACAGAAATTGGTCGTACAGCCACAATCAAATATCCACCGACTCTTTCCTTCCATCGTAGTAAATATCTTGGTAATAGAGAACAATACTTATATGATTTTGCAGCACCTAATAATAATAATATTAATTGAAGGGGTTGAGTTGACGTTAAATGTTGTAAGATTATATTTTGATTTGAGACTGATTTATTTACACGATGAAAGGAAGGTGTGGGTGGTTATTTGATTCCATAATAGAAGTGGTGTATAGGTGAAATGTAGGTGGGCGTATATGCGTGTTGGTGGTCAGTTAGTCAGTCAGTTCGTTCGTATGTGTGCCCTTTTAACAGTATACAAAGCCTGGCCTGCTGATTGCACAAGTCGACGCCGGCCGGCCCACATCTACACACACACACACACACACACACACACACACACACACACACACACATCGGAAGTCATCGCCACGCCTGGACACAATCACCCATTACAATTATTATAGTTGTTATGATGGCTGTCTAACCAACCAACCAACCAACCAACCAACCCTCCACTCCATGGCCTCATTTCTGTATGTGCTGTTCGGGGCCGGAACCATTATATTACCATAGCTAAGTCTCTTACTGCACGGGGAAAATATAATAATATCGTTTGTAAACTACACATATATATACTTTTTTTGTGCGTAAGAAAAATAAAATTCGTCCATATCCAAATCACGTCAAAATACATAAGCCTCTTAATTAAAGGTATACGACAGTCAAAACTCAGTAAGGAAATACAGAAGAAGTTTCTGTTCCTTTCACATACTATCAGGTGAAATAAAATGCAGAACGAATTTATATGACACATGTAGATGGTTCGTCAACAAAGTACAGAAGAAGACCTATTGACGTCTCCCCTATACAGACAACATGGACTATAAGCATCCCTGTATGACAAGAGACAAGGTAACAAACAACATCCTGCCGGAAGCATAGTGACTGCACACCTCCACCCTCAGTTACAAGGGATACAGACTACAACACAACTATACTCTATTATTATTATTATTATTATTATTATTATTATTATTATCCGGAAGAAATAATATGCACTGATTCCCTCCTAAGTAATAAATTGACCATAAGTGATGATGTTTTGTTTATATTCCACCAGTGTTTATAAATAAGTTACAGATGACTACATCAATCTGGATTTATACATTTTTGGTGGAATTTGTCTTTGAATACCATAATTATACTCTATTTTATTGTCTCCAGGTGAAAATGCACATATAATAACAGATTCCCTTCTAATAAGTAATAAGTATGACCTTCAATAGACGTTTCCTCATACATTCCAACGGTGTATTAAACTTGCAGACAAGAACAGTCACGAGCACTAACAAGTATTCTGGTGCACTTCGAATATAGAGACTGTAAATATAAAATGTACAAACAATGAGATCTCCACTGGAATGAGTTCGTTTGTGAATTGGATTGTTCAAAGTTTCAACCCACCAAAGCTGTATACGTATTAGTGCTCTTGTCTGTACATCTACCAAGTGTTGTAAATGTTGGGTATTGTTTGTTTTGGATAATATTTTTATACCATGCAAGAAATAAATCGAGGGAGCTGATATTTTTCGTCAGGTTAAAGAAAATGGAGATTACAGCACAATATAGTATAATAATTAATATACAGCATTCGGAGAGTCTGAAAATCACCTGCTGGCTTATAATCATCATCCATAATTTTTTTACTGTAATTTAAGAACACATTTTTGACCTGGGCTGTTTGGACCACGATCAGACCCCCTGGGAAAATGTAAATAATTACCAAAGTTACGTCACAGTGTACAGTCACGCGGAAAAGATCAATTATGTCACGGACTTTTTTTTTTTTTTTTTTTTTATTGATGTGCGAAAGTGTAAAGGTTGGTCGACATATTTTAAGCCTCCAAAATCATCCAAACTGTGCTACGAAACAGAACACCTATTGGTATATTGGGGCACAAGTCTGTTTCCTGGTAGAGTTTGGAGGAATCAGTAGCCTTAGAAAAAAGAAGCGACCACCTAAGAATACGATCGTGTGTGTGTGTGTGTAAAAATGAGAGTAAAAATGAGGGAGTGTGTGTAAAAATGAGTGTGTGTGTGTGTAAATATGAGTGTGTATGTGTGGAGGGTCGAGCTATATCCCCCCCCCCCCATCCCTTCCCCCCCCAACGCCCCCCCCCCCCATCCCTTCCCTCCACCAAGGGTCGTCCTCGCCTCACCACCACCACCACCCCACCAACCCTGACATCTGACCGGAAGTTACAAGTGAAACTCCACACAAAAACTGGCAAGCATCCGCGACCACACACACACACACACACATATCTTCACACTCAATTTTACACACACACACAATCTACACACTCATTATACACATATACACATCTATACACACATCTATACACTCATCTTTACATACACACACAATTTATTCACTCATTTTTACGCACACATCTTTACACTCAGTTTTACACACACATATATCTATCTTTACACTCATTTTTACACACACAGAGAGAGAGAGAAGGAAGGCAGGAGAGTGTTCACACGCACGACATATATGGCAGAGTAAGGCGTCTCAGAAAGAATATAAAATTAACAGGTACGGCCAAAAGCGATCATGGAAAGGTTTAGAGAGTATATATAATATCCTAAAACCCAAGGTAGTTAAGGAGTATAAACAAACAAACATAATGAATTGACTCTAGTTGTCATTCCTATTCTGAAACTCTATAAGGCTCATTATACTATATAATTTGCCCTAAAAGAGAGTTGGTTCCCGAGAATAATTGGACCTGTATGGGTTACTGATACTCTCATGTTGAAGTTATGATGAAAGTTATGTTGATGATAATTATGATGAAAGTATGCTTATTTTAAGACACCAGAAGGAAACTGCTAAAAGTGTATGGATTTTATAACACCAGAAAAAGGATAGTACATATTTTGAAACACCATAAGAAGGAAAGTACGTAATTTGAAACACCATAAGAAGGAAAGTACGTAATTTGAAACACCATAAGAAGGAAAGTACGTAATTTGAAACACTATAAGAAGGAAAGTATCGACAGTGATCGCACCAAAAGTATATATACAGTTCATGTGAGAAAGAAAGTTGGCCCTTCTTTTAAACCACTAGGAGTACTTATAGAGTTAACCCGAACGTGACCAGCCCAACAGGAATACATATGGCAGTGATATAGCTTCGGTTCTGCTCCCTCGAATGATTAATAGGGACCCTGTGATGTAGTCAGAAAATTAGAGATGAATGAGTCCTTCAAATATTGCCACGAAACAACACCTATATGGAAGGCGTCTGTTTCGTGGATTTGGTGAGGAGGAATCAGAAGCCTCCAATTTTTATACACGATCACAGGGTCTTTAAAGGAAAGGGTTGAGTGGCTTGTACAGTGAAGGCCTGTTAAGTACGGTAGACAGAATAAAAAAAAAAAGATTGTCGAGTCTCTCCTCCTCTTCACTAAATAACACTAAACACTTTATGAAAGCCGAGGCATTTATAAATACAATAAGAAAACATACAAGCACATCTATAAGCCATATCCCCAATCAATCCTTACATGATTTATTCAGCAGAGAGTTTGTTGGGCGAGGGACACATCATCTTTTGCTGCCAACTGTACAATGAAGGACAGTGCCCAAAGTGAAGGTAAGGAAGTGAAAGAAGAAAAGTGCCGACAGCGGGAGTGGATCTTATGTGTGTGTGTGTATGTGTGCGCACGACAGAGAGAGAGATAGAGAGATAGAAATAAAGTGTGAGAGAGAGAGAGAGAGAGAGAGACAAAAAAAAAAGGTGAGGAAGTGTAGAGTTGACGGTGAAGGTCCTGCCGTGCCCCTTGTGTCTGTATGTCAGTGTGGGATGTTGAATGATAAGGAGACAACAGATGGATGGAGGGACACACCACACAGATAATTCATAGCTCCACTGGGTACACTTACACACACACACACACACACACACACACACACACACACACACACACACACACACACACACACACACACACACACACACACACACACACACACACACACACACACACACACACACACACACACACACACACACACACACATTAAGAACAATATATAAAAAAAATCACAGGATGCGAAGTGAAATCAACCAAAAATGAGAGAGAGAGAGAGAGAGAGAGAGAGAGAGAGAGAGAGAGAGAGAAGGGATGCGAAGGAGAGAGGGACGAGTGTAGAAGAGAAAGAAAAGGGGACGGATGCGACGAAGGGAACGAACCACTGGACATACATACATACACATGCTTATTTACCTATTATACCTTCCTCAACCCCAAGCAAACAGACACACAGACACACACAAGAGACCGACATGAACTATATAAACCAGCGTAATAATTCTGTGCTACACTTTTCTATTTAGCGAGTGTTTGAGTAGCAGTATAAACCACCACAGCTGACACACACATACATACATACATACAAACATACATACATACAAACCCAAACCACACCTGCTGCATGACTGGCTGACTGACCAAACATCACAGCGATATATACACACATACAAACATACATATATATTGGACTGTAAACACCACATCGAGACATGAGACAGACATACATACATAATATATTGCACTGTAAATATCACCACCACCTGACCTCAATATGAACTGTTAAAATAAAAATAAAAATATGACACTACATAAATTCACATCGAGTTTATGAGGGGACCATTGACGGGCATTACCATAAAAAAAAATAGAATAAAAAAAATATCTACAACTGCACGATTTCGAAGGGGACGTTCTGAATCCATTACTGTACAGTCAGCGTCAAAAGTCCTGTCGCCACATTTGCCAATTCATGAAGTACAGTACATAATATGGAACTATAAAATAATATAATCTTTACAGGATCGTAAACTGAAAAAAAAATCTAGAGAAGTTTCACAATTTACTCCCTGGATATTGTAATGTTTATTTGATGGTGATTGTTGTGTTTTGTTCAATATTAGGTGACAGGACTTTTGTTGTCTACTGTACAGTCACTTGCACTAATAATTATACAGCTTTTGTTGTAACTTTAAACAGTCCAATTCACCAACGAAGTAATTCTAATGGAGATCTTATTGTGCATTTATTTATTTACTGTCTCCATAGGTATTCGAAGCACACCTGTATACTCATTAGTGCTCGTGACTGTACATCCTGCCCCCCCCCCCTTGTGTGACCTTGTGGATACTGAGTGACACTGCTGTATGTATGTATGTATGTGTATATATATATATGTGTGTGTGTGTGTACTGTACTGGGTCTATATATATAACAGCATAGTCAAACAATCTGATATATATATACATTTCCGCTCACCTTGGCTCCAGATGAAATATATTTGTTTATGTTCGCGTACTGCACAACACACACACCCAATGAGATCGAAAGCCCCCCCCCCAAAAAAAAAAAAAAAAAAAAAAAAAACACACACACATACACACAAAAAAAAACCCACCACGGTCAATCTGTTCAATAATTCCTCCAACTCCTAAAAAAATTATTATTGTTTTTTTTTTTTTAGATCAGTTTGGAAGGACTGATCAATCCTCCAATTGGTCCCCCAAAACAAAGGACCGACCGACCGACCCCCTGTGACTCTATTTCCGCTGCATGGTGACCTTAGCGACTGTACTCGTAACCTCAATAGTTTTAGCAAGGTAATATAATAATAATAATGAATAATGAATACACCACACAGCTATAAACCCCATGTTATATACTGTACCCCTGTATGTATGTATGTATGTATGTATGTATGTATGTATGTATGTATGTATGTATGTATGTATGTACAGTATGTATGTATGTATATATATATATTTATGTATGTATGTATGTATGATGTTTATATGATGTATATATGATGTATGTACAGTATGTATGTATGTATGTATGTATATATGTAGGATGTATGTATGTATGTATGTATATAATGGCGCCTTCGTTTCCACCTTCCTTCCCCGGGGTCGAGGTGTTTACTTAAGACATTGGTATTTCGCGATACTTGCAAAATATTCCCCGATAAAGTCCGCCGCGGTGAGTTGGGAAATTTGCCGAGTCTACATTACCAGGGTCAACGTAACGTCAGCGGTGTGTGTGTGTGTGTGTGTGTGTGTTTGAGAGAGAGAGAGAAAGAGAGAGAATATCGAAAACTTTGAACCCCCCAGCGAGGAAAGTAATGTGTGGTGAGAGAAAGAATTGTAAAGTTAGGAAGGAGATGAATGTGTGGTGAGGAAATTTTTTTTATAATGTGTGTTGTCGAGAGTTGTGTATATAGTGAGTCCAAGTAATAATGTATGTATGGTGGAGAGAAAGTAATGAGTTATGAGTCAAATAATGTGTGGTGGTGGTGGTGGTGGTGAGGAGAGTACTACAATAACAAGAGATGAGTAATGAGGGTGTGTGGGGGGGAGGGGAGATGAACAAGAGAGAGTATAATATAGTATATTGATCAGTGTATAGTAATGTGTGTGTGTTGAGAGAAGAAATATATGTACAGTTATAGTAGTGAATGTGTTGTCAGCTTTCTTGCGTTAGTTTTGTTTACATTACGAGGGAAGAAAGTAGTGAATGTATATAGCATAGAAGAAACGAAGGCAAGAGGGACTATGTACAGGAGAGAGTGGGGTTGGGGCGGGGCGGGGCAGGGCAGGGAAAGGTAAGGTAGGATTGGGCAGGGCAGGGCAGGGTAACTCAGGGCAGGGCAGGGGACCGTAGGACAGGGTGGAGGGAGAGAAAGTGAGAGGGAGAGGGTGGGACGTGGAGTGGCATGGAAAGTGTGGAATGTGGAGTGTTAATGAGTGGATGGAGTG
Organism: Petrolisthes manimaculis; assembly: GCA_034508575.1. Lineage (NCBI taxonomy): Eukaryota > Metazoa > Arthropoda > Malacostraca > Decapoda > Porcellanidae > Petrolisthes > Petrolisthes manimaculis. The sequence goes on from JAWZYT010000206.1 coordinate 84,999, forward strand.
GGGTGGATTGTTGTCTGGATTGAAGATGATTAGGATTGTTAAGGAAAGAATGTTGTGCCTAGAAAGTATGTGAAGTGGTATGGAGAATTTCGTGAAGTGTGGGGGGCGTGGATGAGGTGAATTTGTGGAATGTGGTGGAGTGAAGGAGGGGGGAAGGGAGAGAAGGAGGGGGGCGTGAAGGAGAGGGGGGTGGAGTGAAGAGAGGGGGCGGGAGTGAAGGGAGGGGGCGGGAGTGAAGGGAGGAGGGAGTGAAGGAGGAGGAGGGAGTGAAGGAGGAGGGGGGAGTGAAGGAGGAGGGGGAGTGAAGGAGAGGGGAAGGGAGAGAGGGATGGGTGAAGGAGAGGGTGAGAGGGAAGGGAGAGAGGGGGGATGAAGGAGCGAGGGGGGGATGAAGGAGAGGGTGAAGGGGAAGGGAGAGAGTGGGGGTGTAGGAGGGGGTGAGGTGAGGGAGGCATTATGTGGCGCCAGCCGTCGCCAGTCACATTACAGGCAACGTCTCAATGCTGACTCACGACAAACTGCACACACACACACACACACACACACAGGGTCTTACATTAAACATTCACATCATGTATTAATCCCCGTGTACTAAATGTTATATAGATTTCCCGGTATGTCATATATTTCCTGAAACACTCATACAAGGCTAACATACAAAATGACTATACAGTGACGTCAACGAACAAGAGAGAACACACACAAATACACACATACATCAATGGAAGAGGTTCATACACGCACACACACACACAAGAAGACATACAGGATCGAGTGTATGTGTGTGTGTGTGTGTGTGTGTGTGTAGGGGAGGGGGGTGATGGGGTTGAAAAGAATACCGTACGATGTGTGACAAGTTCCTGTGGAGAGATGAATAGTGACTGGTGTAACACATGCTGGAGTGTTACTGTATGTATCCTTATCATCTGTTCGTCTGAGTAATCTTCATCTCCTTCACCTGGCAGGCATGGACACAACACGGACACCAACATTAATTCAGAAGTGAGCGTTTGTACATTAATTTACAACCAAACATGTGTACTTTCTATCTAACATTAATTCAAAAGTGAGTTTACATTAATTTACAACCAAACATGTGCACTTCTTGTCTAACATTTTTCAGATAAGTACACACATTAATTTTTACAACTACACGTGTGCACTTTCTATCAACCATTAATTCAGAAGTGAGGGTACATTAATTTACAACAACACACGTGTACTTTCTATCTAATATTATTTCAGATACGGACATATATTAATTTACAACCAAACACGTGCACTTTCTCTCTATATAAATTATAACGTCGATACAATTTCTTTACAACAAGTGTGTGTGTGTGTGTGTGTGTGTGTGTGTGTGTGTTGTCGGAGTTAATGGCGTGTTTGATAGCGTAGTGTTGTAGGGACGAAGATAAGGAGTGTTTAGCATCGCATTATCAGATAACGAAGTTTAGGGTTGTGTTGTGTGAGTAGGTAGGTAGGTAGGGGTAGGTAGGTGTAGGTAGGTAGGTAGGTAGGTGATAAAGAAGTGGGTGATTGATATACTGAGAGTGAGTGAGGTGGGTGAGTGGATGTCTGAGAGGAGATAACAATGAGTGAATGAGAAATACGGGTGGGTGAGTTTTGTGGATGAAATGAGATGAGGTTGGTGAGTGAAAAAGAATGAGGTTGGTGGATAAAATGAGATGAGTTTGGTGAGTGAAAGAGGATGATGTTGGTGGGTGAAAGAATATAAGGTTAGTGGATGAAAGAGGATGAGGTTAGTGGATGAAAGAGGATGAGGTTGGATTATACATTTGGGTGCAGCCAATTGATATACAGGTCATACTGGAGGAGGGGAGGGGGAGGAGGGGGGTCACATAGTACGATCATAGAGGTAGGGGAGGGGAGGGGAAGGAGGGGAGGGGAAGGAGGGGAGGGGAGGGGAAGGAGGGAAGGGAGCTTGTTGGTTCATCAATATCATCTACTCACAACTCAATTATTCACTAACAAACATGAAAATAAAAAAAAATTAACCCCCTTAAACTAATTCTCTCTCTCTCTCTCTCTCTCTCTCTCTCTCTCTCTCTCTCTCTCTCTCTCTCTCAAAACTCCATATATTTTGCCTCACCTGTCTGTCTGCCTATCTGTCTGTTTATCTGTCTGTATGTTTGTCTCTCTCTCTCTCTCTCCCTCTCTCTCTCAAAACTCCCCATCTTTTGCCTCACATGTATGTCTGTTTATCTGCACATGTATGTTTATCTATCTGTCTGTTTATCTCTCTCTCTCTCTCTCATAAGTCGGTCACATTAGTATATATCCTCACCACACCACACCACCACCACCTTCCTTCCCACCCATGCACACACCAAGGACTGCATGGAAACCTGACCCCTTGACACTCGACTCCTGCCTCACACTCACTCAGACTACAAGCTGTTGTACTCAAGTATATTTATAAGATAAGACGACACCTAGTAGCTCTTTTTAAGGCCACCTAAAACACACACACACACACTGCATGGGTTTGTAATGGCACACACACACACACACACACACACACACACACACACACACAAGCATCCTCACATATTATTCTTATCTATATATGCACAAATCCATATACACACACGACTGTCGAACTAAATCACATGTAAAACAGAATAATTGGGGGACTTTAGGGTTTTATCACCACCCATGTAAACGCCAAACATCTTTTCGTATGCAAAACCCCTCACCTTAAAAAGCAAAACCATTATCCCCTCGTAAACCCCGTGTGTGTGTGTGTGTGTGTATGTGTGTGTGTGTGTGTATGGCCAGACAAGTTCAGCTACCTTTGGCTTCTGAATACTTACTGTCTATGCTATAAGAAAGGTTCACCGTTACCTATTTCCACCAAGACAACCAAAGAATGACGACGACACCAGAAAGTATATCTATTCTATCTATCTGATCCTTGACTCCAGGTATAGGTGCAGTTTTTATGAAGTGAGGAGGAGCCAGCGAACGACAGAAGGTCCTACACATAATTATATACAGTATAAACACACAAATAGTTATATATTTGATGGAGAATAAGACATATACACTAGATAAGGCTTAGAATGTCACGAATCTTTGCCTGTGACTGTACAATAATCCACAGTACGTCAGAAAAAAAGTGAGGAAAAAAAACTATCACTTCCTAGCATGTGTGTGTGTGTGTGTGTGTGTGTGTGTGTGTGTGTGTGTGTGTGTGTGTGTGTGTTTCCTGTGGGTCAGCGGGAAGTCGTGAACTCACACCGCTGCGCACATCACTATACGCTATAAGTTCCGTGATCACACCTCACACCAAACCACGAAAATATATGATGAGACTCATACAGGACACGTATTATTATTGTTGTTGTTGTTGTTGTTGTTGTGGTTATTATTATTGTTGTTGTTGTGGTTGTTGTGGTTGTTGTTGTTATTATTGTTGTTGTGATTATTATTGTTGTTGTTGTTATTGCTGTTGTGGTAACTCTCGGGTAGCGGCTTTGTTTACATTTGTAGAGGCACGGAAGGAACTTAAATCATTACAAATACTGTATAATTATATAATGTATGATTTAATTTTAAGGATTTCAAGTGGTTCTAATCGTTACATAGGATTCCAATAAACGACAAAAAAAAAAAAAAAAAAAAAAAGATAAACAGAAGCAATAAATATTACATACAGAGATAAAACCTAATACGGCGTAGTAAACTGACGTAATCTAATCTGACCCTATCTTCCGGCAGACACAACACAAAAAATAAATAAATAAATGAATAAAAATAAATAAAAATCCTCCTCGTACAAACATACTGTACATCCTCCCACAACACAAGGTCTGTCTGTCTGTCTGTATGTCTACCTACACAACTCACATCCAGCAAGGGGTAAAAGTTAGAGGGTCTGTGCCATATTTTACTCTGAGGTAACATTGGCCCACACCGCCGTAAATCCTCCTTCTTTATGCCGTATTTCTCTCTCAGGTAGGTAAGGGGCCGATGGTAGGGTAAGAGGGAAGGGAGAGAGGAGGGGTATCAAGGCCAAACCAAACCACATCACACACCACGGCACTTCAATCACATTCACTGGTTGTTGTGTATGTGTGTGTGTGTGTGTGTGTGTGTGTGTGTGTGTGTGTGTGTCGGAGGGAATAGAGTGAAAGGCAAATTATAGGAAGAGAGAATATATATATATATATATATATATATATATATATATATACAGAGAGAGAGAGAGAGAGAGTGCGTGATGGAGAGAAGGACAAGCGTTGGTGAGGGATAATAAGGCTGTATAGGGACTGTTTCTTTCTTCATGGCCATCCCACTTGAAATATGACGTCGAATAATAAAGATTTTTTTTAACCTCTTCTATACCACATTAAGGAACAGTGCAGCTAAGATGCCGTGACATTAATATATATATATATATATATACCGGTATATATATTTATTTATTTATTTATTTATTTAAATATATATATATATATATATATATATATATATATATATATATATATATATATATATATATATATATATATATATATATATATATATATATATATATATATATATATATATATATATTGGAGCAGCTAATCATAAAGGTTGCATTATTATGATCAATAATTTACTTCCTCAACAAGGACTACTACTTATGAATGTGGTTCAGTAAACACCTACGATACGTGTGTTGTTTCGAAGAAGAAAGGATTAATCGTGTAACATGATCAAGCAAAGGTAGAGAGGAGAATAATATCATCTTTATGTCGACACGTGTATAGTTCAAACACCATATACGTCAACACCTTTAAGGGAGAGTTCATTCGGATGAGTTAGGAAGGACCTTGATTATGTCAGGAAGAAATGCAGGGACATGGGTCACAGTCACTTGATATATATTGTACACTTGGAAGTACAGTACATAAATAAACACGAGGGACAAACATGTCATTGTGGCTTTCGACACTTGAGAAATGGGATGGGTCTAAACCTATTTACTGTCACTAGGAGGAGTTACTGTCCACCTCAAAGCCAGGGAGAACGAGGCACTGGCGGCGGTGGCGACCCAAAGACCGTGTGTAACATGGACTTGATCCCTACTTGAGGAGCGTCAGTCAAAATACAGCTCGTCCGTCTTTAATGTCACTCACTGCATGCATTCCCACACTAAGTGCAGGCTACAAGAAAACGGATGAGAACAACGAAGAAGGCGAGTAAAAACTATGTTGGATGGACCGAGATCAAAAGGGTATTGGGAGTAAAATTATATTAGCTTGATCTTGTGATGGACTGTGGGGGTCGAGTGAGGTGACAGGCAGGGACATGGGACAGAAGGGTATGTAGGAGGTGACATACAGGGACAGGGACATGTAGGAGGTGACAGACAGGGACAGGGACATGTAGGAGGTGACATACAGGGACAGGGGCATGTAGGAGGTGACAGACAGGGACAGGGACATGTAGGAGGTGACAGACAGGGGACAGACAGGGGGCAGGGTATGTAGAAGGAGATGAGAAAGTGACGAAGAACAAGGAGAACAAGACACCGTGACGTCAGAGAACAACAACAGCAGCAACGACAACACCAAAAGCTCGCCAACTAGAGGTAACCCGACACTGCCAACCAGATACACAACCATGGACCAAAATGCCTCAGAGTACAGTGACACAGGAGGAGGAGATATGGACCAGTCTACCCAACCAACCACACAAAACAACCAACAAAACAAACCACAAGTAACCACAGCCAGTCAATCACAAACACAAATAACCAACCAATCCAACACAAGTAACCACAACCTACCAACCAACCAACCCATCACATATGACCACACAACCAACAAATCACACAACCAACCACACAACCACACAACCAAGTGACCTCTTTTATCTATGCCACCACTGGGGTTAAATTGGCTTCTGATAGAGTGTGACATGCGGGTTATTTCAGAGCGGGTCAGAGGGGGGGGAGAGGAATTATGGGTCTTATGTCGAGTGGCACTTAAGGGGGACAATACATTGTTGCTAAATTTGGAGCAACGGCTAATTCCTCCAAATTATTCCAAGCAACAGACAATGCACCATAATTTTGGTAACCTAGTCCTGTTTCCTGGCATAGTTTGGAGGAATCAAGGTGCACCATCAAATGTACCAAAAGCAACTGCTAATTTCTCCAAATTATTCCAAGCAACAGACCCCCAATTAATTTAGTTTATCTAGTCCTGTTTCCTGACATACTTTGGAGGAATCAAGGCACTTCATCCAATGTACCAAAAGTATACTACCTATATCCCTCTCTCTCTCCCCTTTAAGTCACATATGAAAGGATCCTAGCAATCATCTTTCATTTAGTTTTATCTGATGTGAGGTTTTTTTCTCTCTCTCTCGTTCTGGTTATCTGCGATTCAAATACAGCCGGTGTCTTTGATGATCGAACTGTATTATTACTCCATGACATTTTCTCTTTGCAATGATAATAGAAAAAAAATAATATAAAGGTTGCTTATGGCTGGTGGGTTTAATGGTAGTGGTATGGGGGGTGGTAGTGGTAGTGGTGGTGGTAGTGAAGGTGGTAGTGGTAATGGTAGTGGTAGTGGTAGTGAAGGTGGTAGTGGTAGTGGTGGTGGTAGTGAAGGTGGTAGTGGTAGTGGTAGTGGGGGTAAGGGGTGAGGGAATGATAATACAATGTTGGTAAATCTGGAGCATCATCTGATTCCTCCAAACTATTCCAGGCAACAACAGGACACCATTATTCTTGTTAATCTGATCCTGGTTCCTGGTATACTTTGGAGGAATCAAGACGCTCTAATGTAAAACAAAAAAAAGTATTACCCCACTTAAATTCTGATGACGATGAAGCAAGAAGGGACGTGTGGGTCATTTAAAGTTCCCTCGTCGTGGCATTACAACATGATCACGTGACCTTGGTGACAGCAACTTGACTTTCTCATAATGTACAGTACAATATTAACGAAGGGGGGGGGGGTTGAGGAGGGGTGAGAAGGAAGTACAGTGTTGATGATAAATCTGGAGCAAATGATTCCTCCAAATATAATCAATTATACTCTAAATCTTATCACAAGGCTTCTCTGATATCGACCACATTAAAGGGGGCAATTCATTTTTGGTCTTGATTCCTCCAAAGTATGCCAGGAAAGAGACCAGATGAAAATAAAAAAATAGTGTTCTGTTGGTTGGAATAGTTTGGAGAAATCAGTTGCTCCAGATTTACCAACATTGTATTTCCCTCCCTCTTAAGATGGTAATTCTTTTTTGGCACATTGGAGTGCCATGAATCCTGCAAAGTATGCTAGGAAACAGGACCAGAAGAGCAAAAATAATAGTGTTCTGTTGCTTGGAATAGTTTGGAGAAATCAGTTGCTCCAGATTTACCAACACTTTCCCCTTAATACTCGTGGCCTTCAGTAATTCCCAACAATAATTCCCAACTACTATTATATTCCCCCTGGATATTATATGGGTAAATATGTATGTACTATTGTGTTCATGCATGGTATCCCAAAAGGGGGACGTTCCCAGGGGTCCTCAACTTTATAGGAATTTTATGGCCACACAATTTGACATACAGTACGCTTGTCACTCTCTGGGGTACATACATACATACACATAAAAAAGTATGGTAGATAAATGAGCTACACAGAAATGGATACATGAAGAGAAACTACTACTATTACTACTACTACTACTACTACTACTACTACTACTACTACTACTACAACTACTACTACTACTACTAATAATAATAATAACAATAAAAAGTATTGATTTCCTAACTTAAGGGGAGGATACACTTTAGATACATTGGAGTCCCTTGAATCCTCCAAAGTATACCAAGAAACAGTACCAAGTTAACAAAAATAATAGTGGTCTGTTGCTTGAAGTAGTCTGGAGGAATCATTCATTCCTGATTTACCAACACTGTATCTCCCCCTTAAACTAATCTAAACCTAACCTGACCACCCAACTTATACAATCTAATCTTTGTGAACTATTCCTCACTCTACCTTACCTCACCTCACCAACAGTACACACCCATGCATCACTTCACCTAAGTACAAACAGTCTAACCATGCCAGACTTGACTTAACCTTCACAATCTAACCATACCAGACTTGACCTAACATACTGAAATCTAACCATACCAGACTTGACCTAAATTACTGTAATCTATCTATATTTCATTTGACCTAACCTACTGTACTCTAACCATAACAGATTTGACCTCACCTCATCTACAGAATCTAACCATACCCGAATTGACCTAACCTACCATCTAACCATGCCTAGGCAACCATTATCAAAACATACCAGACTTATTAACCTAGCAAACCAAACACAATCAATCTTAACCTATCAAACGAACACAACTAAATCTTACTGTCTTGACCTAACCTATACACAAGTTTAATTTTTAGTGAACCCATACCGCACTTGCACTTCACTTCATCTGACCCTTGCACGGTACAGTACTCACCACATCACCTAACAAACCCAACAATCAAATGCAACCCGACCTAAACCCAATCAAACTAAATACACCTTCCAGTAAATATAATGGCCTGTACTATATATAATACCTGACCAGACTTAACTCGGGATATATAACATGAAATATTATTACTTTTATGATGACTCTTGTTGTTGGTGTAGTTCTTCTTGCGTTCGTCGATCTGGTTCCCAATGTGGGTGTATTTTTATATTATTATTATTATTATTATTATTATTTTATCTATTTCTTTTTTTATTCTATATGTATTTGACGTCGTAAATTTTCTCTAGTTTTGTGATTTACAGCACTGGATTGTCTGAGCTGGTGTTGCTGTACTTTGCTGCATGAGAGAAAATCACCACTTTGCAACAAAAAATAATATAGTTCCTCAATGTTTACCGGTAATTTATGCCGTCGACAAAAAAATAATAATAATAATAAGTTCCAACGTTTATCGGTAATTTATGCCGTCGATACAAAAAACAAAACAAAACATAATAATAAGTTCCAATATTTATCGGCAATTTACGCTATACATATAAAAAAAAATATATACGAATAAAAATATATAAAAAAAACAAATTGGTACCAGTCTCTATATAGTTTTCATAGTACTCTTGCATTCTCGATCATCCTCCACCACCACCACCACCACCTGCTCCACCACCTCCACCACCAGTTGCTGACCATTTGGCAAATCACCCAGCGGAGAAAGTGGAGTATAATCTCAACTCCTCAACGAGATACAAGCCATCAACTGTATCATAGGCCATAATTTCTATCAGCTACCTTAGACACCCTTCAATTTCACAGGAGGCGCCTCCGTGTTAACACTTTGCCGCTCCGGGTGTAGATCTGGAGCGAGTGTTGTTGTTGTGGTTGTTATTGTTGTTGTTGGGGAGACTACTTGCTCGTTTGCTTGCTTCTTTGCTTGCTTGCTCACTGGAAACGCAGCGCAAAGCAACGCAATGCAACGCAGTCCCTTCCATGCATCAATATATGTTAATAAAGAAGTGTGTCTCTCCATAGTCGTGTTTAGTCATTAATTCCTTTCAGCTTTTTGAGTAATAAGGATTGACTGATATTTGGCGCCGCAACAGAGAGGTCACGTGGCTTTTGAGTGAGGAAAGACAGTGGGGTTTAATTAAAGGAGTCTGTGAGTAGTGAGACTTTGTTTTTTACACGATTTTCAAGCAATATTCCTCATAATAACTAAGTGGTAATTAATGTTAGCCAAACCTCTATTACAATGTCTCTAGCTTAGGGGGGGGGGGGCATTATTATAATATATTTCCAGTGAACTGGATAACTTTACCGATTCCTTTAAAAACGTTGCTAGTTGTAATGTTTAGGGGGCCACACAAGGCTCTAAAAAACGCCCCCTCAAAAAAAATAAATAAAAAATAATAATAATAACTTGCAGACTCCAAAACGCTCCCCAACCCCCTCAAAACAAAACAAACACACACACACACACAACAAAATACCCCCTTAATCAAACACAATGGATACAAATGAGTACACGTTCCCAAAGTGTGTGCCCAAGGTGTTTTATTCTCATTAATGCGAGGCGCGTGCTGGTCTGGTCTGGTCTGGTCTGAGTCTGGTCTGGATGGGCTACTCTATAACTCACATAAAAAAAATATTGGTACTTCACAGGGTCCCTTCTTTTTCCTCCTTAGGTCCCGTCTGTCTGTCTATCTATCTGTCTGTCTGGGTAATAGTAGTAGTAGTAATAGTGGTGGTGGTGGTGGTGGTGGTGGTGGTGGTGGTGGTGGTGGTGGTGGTGGTGGTGGTAGTAGTGGTTTGTGTTTAAGAGAGAATGTTGGGGTTGGAATTAGTGATGTGAAAGGGCAGTGGTAGTGGGGTGGTGGTGGTGGCGAGGGAAGAATGTAGGAGATTATGATGATGGTGAAGGTGTGGAGGGGTAATCTTAGTTAGTATTATATATGGTGGTGATGGTGGTGGTGAGAGAATGCTGAATATAGTGATGATGATGGTGATGTAGAAGGGATACAATGCTGGAGATGATGACGTGAGAAGGGTGAAGGAGATAATGAAGGGTGAAGGAGATATTGGAAGCTGTGTGAAAGGGTAGTGTTGTGTGGGGTGAAGAGGGGTGGGGTGGGTGGAATGTTGGAGTTGGTGTGGGTGAGGTGATGGTGGTGATGGTGGTGGTGGTGGTGGTGGTGGTGGTGGTGGTGTGGGAGATATCAGTGGTATGGCGATGGGTGTGCTGAATAAGTGTGTAAGTGGGGAAGAGACGGGTGATAATGGTGGTAGTGATGGTGGATAGTTGGTAGTGATGGTAGTGGATTGTTATGGTGCTGATACAGGTAGGTAGTGATGAGGTGGGTATAGTAGTGAGGTGTGTAGTGGCAGTGGGCAGTGGCGATGAGGATAGTGTTAGTGGGCAGTAACGAGGTAGGTAGTGGCAGTGAGGTGTGAGTAGTGGCAGTGAGGTGTGTGAGTAGTGGCAGTGAAGTGTGTGTAGTGGCAGTGAGGTGTGTGTAGTGGTAGTGGCAGTGGGCAGTAGCAAAGTGGGTAGTGAGGTGGGCAGTAATTAGCGAGCAGCCAGGCAGGTGGGCCAAGGTTGAGGGGGACGGGTTATGCTGAAACACGACCCCTTTCCTACTCCCTAATCCCCCTCCCTTTTCCTCCCTCCCATCTACCTTTATCCTCTCACATCTCTCCCTCGTCTCTCTTTCTCTCTTATCCCTCACCAACATTTCCTTCCTCCTTCCCATTTCCCCTATCTTTCCTCCCAAACCTTCAATCTCAATAATCCTACATCCTCCTACTTCCACTATCTCCCTCCTTCAGCATCTACACGTTTCACTCTTTCTCTTCACTTCTTCCAGGATCAAACTAACCAAATTGACCCTGACTTTCTTCTACCACCCCGTACGTTACACACAACCTACACACCCTATCTCCCGTCACCACAACATTACATTCCTCCCTTCACCTTCATGACGACACTGCCTTCTTCCCCATCATTCCACTTCCCACACAGACCCACTCACTCCATCCTTGCCTAATATGTAAATCGAGAACCTACAGCAACCCTTCAGTTTCGACGATTTCAACAACAGACCGAGTGGGAATATGTTGAAGAAAATTCTCGTCCCATCATAAATAAACCAGGCAGCTTTACACTTGTATCAGCACGGCTAGTCTTGCCATCGATAATTATTGTTAACTGGGAGGTGTGTGTGTGTGTGTGTGGGTGGGTGGTCAAAAGTAAGTAAGTGTTGGTGCATGGTGGGTGGTGTTAAGCATTCGAGATCTTGGTGTTAAAATGTTAGGTGAGTAGTGATTGGTTTGGAAGAGTGGTGAGGTGATAGTGGTGTTGGATGAGTGGTGAGGTGATAGTGGTGTTGGATGAGTGGTGAGATGATGGTGATGGGAGAGAAATGTGTAGGTGTGAGAGTAGTGGATGAACGATGGGGTGGTCTGGAGAGTGGGTGTTGTTGTTGCCTTGGGATTGAAATGGATGAAGGAAAACGTGTATGTGTGGGTGAGTTAAATGGAGTCTGCGTAAGGAAGGAGATAAGGGATGTGGGTGGGAATAATGAATGTATGTGAAGGGTGAACAGTGTAGGTGAGTGAAAGGTGAGGTATATGAGAGGGGAAGGGTATAGGGTGAGGGGAAGGGTATAGGGTGAGGAGAGGGAGTAGTAGGTGACAGATAAGGTGTGCGTGGGTGACAGGTATATGGAACAAACCAAGGCCAAGATAGGACTCTGTGTTTATTGTTGTGGGTCAAGATTAAAATGTGTGCGTAGGGAAGGAGGGTAGGCTTAGTGTGTGAAGGAAGGTATGAGGGATATTATGCGAATAGGTGTGTGTGTGTGTGTGTGTGTGTGTGTGTGTGTGTGTGTGTGTGTGTGTGTGTGTGTGTGTGTGTGTGTGTGTGTGTGTGTGCGTGTGTGTGTGAATGGATGAGGGTTTAAACTGTGGTAAGTAATCGACGTACAGTATAACATAAACGAATTACAACCATATAAATACACTGAAAGCTCTCTATTGAATCCAAAGTTGTCAGTGGCTGAATGAGAATGGGTGGTAAGCAGTGCTACACCAACAAGTACAACAACACCAACAACAACAACACGAACGAATGAATGCCAGTGTGTGAAGGTCAATGAAAAGGCGGCGAATGACAGTGATAGGTGAGAGTGCAAGTGTCGGGGGATGGAAAATGAGAATGGGAGAGAGAAGGTCGTTAATCTGAGGGACAACTTAAGTGGTAATTTTAATGAGCGGTGGAAATGAGATGAGGATGAGTGAATGGAAGTGGATAGAGCATGAGGAAGTGAGACCACGAGAGATTTATAGGGAAATGAGAGTAGCTGGGTGAGTGAATGAAAAGGTGTGAGTAAGAATGAAGCATGAGAGAGAGAGAGAGAGAGAGAGAGAGAGAGAGAGAGAGAGAGAGAGAGAGAAACCTACCCATCCCTCCCACGCACTCCTTTCATAATAAGCTACAATGAACCCCTCCTCAGGAGGGGTTCATTGTAGCTTATTATGCCTCCTGTCAGTCAGCCCTTCTTCCCTCTCACGCACGTAACCTTCTGTGTGTGTGTGTGTGTGTGTGTTATCCTTGAGCTAATTGGTCATATCATCAGTCACAGGGAGCACTTCCACTATGTAAATCCTAGACAACTGGTAATTATCCCCCCACACACATACATACATACACGTGGGTTAAGAATAATATGGCCAACCCTTATACTTCCCCAACAACGTATATTTAGGACCATTACTGTGTTTAGTTTAGGGAGGATTGTAATCAACGAGTTTAGGAGTGCTAACTGCTAATGAAGGGATAGATAGTGTTGCCTTCTCTATATACTGTACTGTACCTCATGTTGTGAATTGTAATACTAAAGCTTGAAGATGTAGTGATAGGAATAAAGTTAGTAGTACACCTTGTTGTAGTATTAAAAGAAAAAGTACTCACCGAAGTAATGTTTTCTCTTTTCCTTTAAACAACATCAACTTCATAAACTCCATAGCAATAGCTAGAGCGATACAATGAAAAAAACAAAACATGTATTGTTGTTATGATCACTGTGGAAACTCTCCCTCTGTTTACTCTCCCACTGTACAGCCATCACAGTTTACACAACACACACTGATACTAAACTCCCCTCCCTGTTATTTGTTTGTGTTTGGCCTGTCTCTGGGAGTGTTATCACCAGGTTTTGGGTTACTATAATGGGGAGGAGTATTGGGATATGATAACACGCACGATAAGTTGTAAATACAGTGGGAATATCTCGGTTTGTGTTGTATTACGTTTAATTAAGGACCATATGATCGTGTATGGGAATTGGAGGCATCTGATTGCTCCTGACTATGCCATGAAACATACCTCTGACATATAAGTGGTTGTTTCGTGGCAATATTTGAAAGACTCATTGAACTCTAGTTTTCTCATTAAATCACAGGGTCCCTTAATTTATATCCAGACTGATGTTGAAATTTGCTGGTTGTGCTTTCCATACTCAACTATAATTACTAACTACAGTACTGTAAATAGAAACGCCAGTTGTATAATCGCTGTAAGAAAATACGAACGATTCACAAAAAAAATTAATGGTCACAAAAGTACAATAAAGTAAAGTCTCCCTCCCTCCCTCTCTCTCCAATTATTATTCCTACCTCCCTTGTTCCTCATCCCCGTAAAAACAACAATAATGAATAATCACCTATGATGCAGTACAGTATGGTATTTGACCACACCTGTACAGTAGCAAGAACAACACCATTCATCAACAAACTCTAAGGTGAAATACTTGTTGAACTTTAAAGGCCAAATATACAAGAGTCAATTGAACAGGACTTCTTACGAATAGGCCTAGTAGTAGAGCCATTCCATCATGTTTACCTAAAGGAAGCTGGAGTTAATGGCTGTCATTTCCTCTCAATGATGTCACAAAACAACTCTTAGTACCGTATACTGAGTAAGTTCAATGGAGGAATCAGTGGCCTTCAGCTTAACAACATCACAGGCCTTTTAATTAAGAAAGCCTATGATTTGTTCAGCAAAGTATGGGCTACATATTATTCTTACATAATGTGCCTAGAAACAGGTAACCTTAATTAATTTAGATGAAGGGTTTTGAGGCACAGCTGTTGTTAAAGTTCCTCAAGCTGTCTGACCGAGCAGCCATGATGAGGCACAGTTTGGATTGGTACAGTAGTTTCTAGTTTGTAGATATCTTGCATCCTAAATAAAATACAGTGGAGTACTAAACCTTAATAATCCTCTTAGGTTTTCATCAGTACAAAATGATATTTATGTACTTTTGTATTCGAGAATATAATGAAATTTAAATTAGCCAACGGTATTCGCTAAGTATCATCTCTCATTATCTGTGATGTTGTACTCAATTATATTTGTGTCCATGACCAGTTTTTCTGTGTGCTTATTAATTTGCACTGTGTAACCATACTGCTTATATTAAAATATATTATACTGTACTTACCTGATACTCCAGAATAAACTTCACGTCATTATACAGTATAGTTATCTCTTAAGTACACAGACTCAAAGATCATTTATATTTATCAGAAAAAAAAGTAAAATTGCAATTGCAGTCACAAGAGAGGAAAGAAGAAAGTTCACTTTGTGATCCCTTAAATCTATGGTAAACAGTAAAGAAATGCAGAAAATAGATAACACAGAAAAAATAAACTACTGTACTAAGGTGCTCTAAGGCATAATTATCAACGTACTCAAATATTTAGAAATGAGATAAAATGACTGTGATTTACATGATTTAGTATTATATTTTACCCACGAGACTAGATACTTTGGAGAACAAATACTGTAATTATCATTCTTGCCAAAGTCAACACCAAACAGTGGAAATAATAATACTGAAAACACTAATGGTATGATGGCAGTTATTTTTTAGAGTACCTTAGTTAATAGCAATAATGCCCATAAGTACTGAAGGAAATGTAATCAAGTGTGCTGTACTCACCGACACTTCTTGTTCATAGGAGTACTTCTCGGAGAGGATCTGGTCTTTCTCCCTTTGTATTTTGTCCTTGTTGGTCTTCTCATGTCTCAGTTCTTCCTGCACTACCAACATGTCCTGGTCAAACCTGTACAAAGAGACAACATCATATTCAGTTACTTCTTGATTTGTCTACATCAGTTGTACTCTCTCCAATAAAGAGACTAAATCATACAGAAAAATAAAATACAATGCAAAACATAATAGCTTGGCATTTAAGTAAATCCTGCAATGTAGGCTACAGTACAGTACACACCTGTCTTTTACTTTTCCCTCTCAAAAAGCACTGCATCTATACACAAAGATAAGAATAATACTAAAACTACAGTACAGTACAGTACACACTGTAATGAAAATACAAAATCCTCATGCAAATGTACTAAATTTGCTTTGTTCTAGATGACAGCACTTAGTTGAAGTAGTCCTTGCCCAATGCTTATGACAACATGTATAGAGTACCACAAAGTCAATAAATAATGAAGCTTCTTTACCATATGATGCACACTATCCATATTAATGGGACTCACAGTGATTAAAAATAAAGCCAGGAGAATACACTAGCCTACATGTCAGTAATAATTATATGTACAGTATTCTAATATAGTGTATAGTATTCCTGCACCTCAAGCAAAGAAATACCATGGAGTGAAAGTGAAAGTAGTCAACACAAGATTTCCATGGCACAAATAATTAGATTACAACCCACATTCCAAACTGTCAAGTATCTTTTTATGCTACCCTTAGGGGACCTTTTTGATTTAAAATATAGAAAGACTTTCAAAAGATAGAGAAGATATAACTACTGAATCACTTGGATTTTCTGAATTTGGTGTTGGATTAATCTTTGGTTGTTATATACAAATATAAAAATACAATATGCAAATACATGTACTGTATACGGGTACAGTACCTTAATGGATGCAAAATCTACCACTCCAAAAACTTTCCAATTCATTCAGTACAAGAATGAATAGTCAGCTCCTTTGCTTACTTTTAAATATTCTTTAACTTATTTAGTTCACAAATAAAAGTTCAGACTCAAAAGATTAACTCTAAACTTGATTTAAGATTACAGCCTCCCTACTTCACCCTTTAACGTTTATTTAAACATTTGTAGGTAGACAGCCCTGTATATGGAGGAACAGTATTTCCCACATGTTATTAAGACACTCTTGGAATTGCCTAGATTCTTTTCTTTTCCCCAGACCTTAATTACTGGTTACAAGACAATCCTGTGATGTGAGAGGGTTATACATCAACACTATAATGCTTAACACACGTGCACCTGACATAGCCTTGCTTTTATTCTGTCTAACAACATACAACAGGTATTTCACTAAGCATTGGGACTAAGTTATCTCACAATCCCAAGATACAGCAATTTTTCTTTAACCTTTCACATCTGGTTGCTTAAACACTCAAATATAACTGAATGATTGTCAGCCTATAGGTTCCACAAGCAACCACTCTCTTCTGAAGGTTGAATAATATGAACATAATAATGAACTTACTTTCTCTGTTTTTTCTCCAGCAGATTGTTGCGTGACGTCTGCTCCTCCAGCAGGATCTTGAGATCGTTCATCTCTGCCTGGAGACGTTGAGACTTGCGCTTCATCTGAGCCACAACTTGACGCTGCTCCTCTGTCTCTTCATATGCATCTGCCACCTGAACACATGTGTTTATATTTATATACTGCACAAGATTCTTCATATATTCTATCTACTGTCTCTCATTTTGAGTGAGTCAATGAAATGCAAATGGATAAAAATTGTCTTGATATATTCCTGTATATTCTTGTATATTCCTGCATGAGCAAATAGCATTTTGTTTCCACTTTTATTTTATAACTTATGTTATTGTTAAATAGTTGGTTGGTGTTATCATCCATACCTAGTGTAATAATTTACATACACAAATAAAATTTTAGTAATACTGTATACAGTACAGCATCCAAACTATATTAATCATCAGCATGTAACCATTTCTTTCTCTGTCAAATATATGCAGTATAATACAGTACTGTATAGTATATATTTAATTGGTACTGTACCATTATTCACATATAATTTAACTTTGGACACTGGCAAATACCTTTTTCTCCAGTTGTTTCTTAAGTAACAGTAGGTGGTCAAGGTCATCCTCCTGCTGTTGCTTGAGTTGCTTTTTAAGGAGTTCCATCTCCCTAAGGGACCACTGGTATTTACGTTTGTAGAGAGAGGCATCATGTTCATCATCATCATCATCATCGTGAGCATCACCATTTATCACCTCCGACCTTAGCACCTCTGACTTCAACACTTGTCGCTCCTCTTCCAGTCGTCCGTTGGCCGTGGTCATGGCTCGTACGTTCTCCTGAGATTAGATTATCATTATTAACAGTAGTAGTATTACTATACAGTATCTTCATTATTTGTATACAAGCACAATAAAATAATCTTCATATCAATCTGGTGTCAGAGGAATTAACATTCAGAAATCTAAATCATAGTCCTTAGTAGAGACACTCTTTGGTAAGGTATTGTACCTCAAATCAAACAACATTTGAGCCAATATACTGTACAATACAGTACAAGTACTGTACATTCATTTTCAGTACAATACTACAGATGTATGACAGACTCTTACTAAGAATATCTCTCCTCAGAAATATATTGTAATAAGACAATAATAATAATAATAAACAATGATTTCTCTGTTATAACCATTGTACTTGCTCAGCCATTAGTGACTGTTGATGCTGGTAAGGAAAGAAACAAAAATAGCTGTCTGTCTTACATGAAGCCGCTCAACCTCCTTCTCCAGCTTCATCCTCTCTGCCTGCTCAGCCTCCAGTCTCTCCCCAGCCAGGTGTGCTGTGTTATGTTCTTCTGACAGGTCTGCCGTCACCTCTGCCAGCTGTACATGGACAAAAAGTTAGTAGGTGTGCGGACAGCATCATAAGGGTGTATTGTTACCCTGTGTAATACAACAAGCCACTGACTGAGTTTGGCACGAGTAGCAACAGATATGTGGATAAAATGTTGTATGATAGACCTGCCTTTTGGTTTGCTGACAGTACTGTACAGTATGTAAAATTGAAGTAACAACTCAATTGCCTCAGTTGATGAACATGTGGCATATGATTTATTGTTCATCAATTATTTAGTCCCCTGATACTTTATACTGAAATACAATTTGTTCAAAGTGTTGACATTCACTTGTGTCAGTCAGTGGGACCCATTAAGAAATGAAAGTCCTAACTGCTTACCTAACTTTTTAATACAAAAATAAACTGCAATACAATAAGATGCAACATGATGTATCATCAGATCTTCAAAATAAAATGTAACAAAAGTAATTAAGCATACAACTGATTGTGTACAGCATGTGAAATGTGTTAGCCAAAGCCACACGTAAAGTTTTGTAAAATCAATACTGTATTTCTATACAGTATACTGTATATGCAACTAGCCTTATACTTATTTACAGTAAAATCATATTCAAGCTGCTATTATGAATGCTGAAAAAAAGATAAATACATGTTAGCATTAAAGGATCTGAGACCAAGACTGTAGTAAAGTACAGTACACTACTCATTTTGTTTTTAAGCGCATAGAAAATAAAAGTAGTTATTATTAATGAGCATGTGTGAAAAACATAATGTATATTAGAAAACACTAGTTCATCCACCACTTGTGTGTCACCACTTACATTACGCGTCATCATCATATCATTTGCAAAGAGTTCACATCTGGCTTCTAAAACATCCTGCGCTGACTGCAACAGACAAGAGTACAGTATAAAAAGAATACAGTATGTCTAATTTATCACTGCCACACAAGACTGAGCTATAATGTATTTCCACACAGACTATGACAGTAATGTTATGCTAAATATCAGGTACAACTAACAATATACTGTATAGTACTGTACAATAGTATCTGTAGTGATACAGTAGAGTAGCCTATAGGGGGTGATAATAGATATCACATAAACACAATCACAGGCATGCTGAAGTAAAACATACAGTACGTACTGAGAAAGCTGGGATTTGAGCTTACACAAGCATACTTTTGTTCTCACTATGCTCCTCCATACTCTGACATATTTACAAGACAAGACCTTGCATGAACTCAAATTCCAACTCCTTAAAAGAATTTTGTTCAATAATCTATGAATGTAATACATAACTCAACAGTACATATCAACACAATTATCAAGATGGACAGTAAACACAAATAGGATGCTGGGAAAGGATAAACAATCTTTTAAAGTAAAGTAAGGTAAGGAAGAGTCACATCAGTCTGAAAACAATAAGGACCAAAACAAATCATTTGAATGTGTCTTTATTCACACAAGGGAAGGAAGACCTACTTTGTTGAGTGCTGCCGAGGACAGGGACCTGGTATAGGCTAGCCTCAAAGACTTGTCCGAACGTGACCTTCGGAGAAGTCGGTCAGTTTCTGAGAGGAGAGCTTCTGTCTGTGCCACCAGACACTTGGCAGATGATGATCGCTCTGGCCCGTCCAATAGAGGGGTACGGGAACGTGATCGTCGTTCACGCTCTGCAGGTACATCAGGCAAAGGCATCAGGGTATCCAACTGAGAAGGGTCAACGGCATCCTCAAACACTTCATCGTCATCATCTCCACTGCTGGCTGCCCGAACCGCCAATGGTAACATGGTCCTGCATGGTGAGACTGATGCTCTAGCACCTGCCATACCAGTCTCAAGGAATGTAGATGCTTCTCTTACCATTGCCTGCACCTGTGATTCAAGCTGTGGTAACACTGTCGATGTTCTTGCAATTGCTTCATTTATCTTTCGCCGAATATCACATGTTGCTCTGGAGAAAGTATGATTGGGTTTCTCATCAATCTTGCTCATTGCTGTCATATCTTGTTCTAAATATTTATATACTGATCCACGACTCATATTATCAACTGAAAATTCTGAGGTTACAGATGATTCTCTTGGTCTTACAGACAATGCTCCAACACAAGTATCAGCATTGACTGACTGAACTTTATTAATGTCACTAACCATAGAAACCTGCTTCAGTTGTTCCAGAGACTCAACCTTTCCGCTGTTATCAGTACTCTGTGATTCCTTCTTCAGGAGATCCAGAGACTTGGGTCTTACACTGAGAATTTCAGCACTGACAGTGGGTTTGTCCCCAGCAGCTAAATCTGATGCTGCTGAATGATTTCCAGGTTGAGCTAATGCAAGTGCAGAATCAACAGCTGCAACATTGTGTGTGGTACTGTTAGATGATATGACTGTTGCATCTTCTGCATCATTTTTGGCCAAGGTTTTTTGGGCACTGGCATCGGTACTGATATTTATGCTTATTTCTTCAGACCGGATCTTTTCAACTACAGCTGGAACGTCACTAACTACTACTGATTCTTTGGCAACTTCTTCACTGGTGGGTGACTTGCTATCAGTGATTTTAGGTTCCACAGCCTTGGTATCTGTATCTTCTGTAATGGTTATCACAGGTTCTTTATTCACATCACTCCTAACATTATTATCATGAGTCTGTATAACTGGTTCATGAATTTCTGTTTTAATAGTTGCTAATTTTTCTACTTTGGAACTTTCTGATTCTTCCTTTGTCTCCACATTTTCTTTATCATTTCCTGAGGGTGATTTATTTACAATTATTTTTACACCCTCAGATTTATTGGCTTCAAAACTTTTTACAGTTTGTTCACAAGGTTTGACAATGACATCATTTGGTACCGAGACGTTCGACTTTACATTCTGGGCTTCGGAAAGTTTATCTTGAGTCTTTGATTCTTCTGTGTCAACTTCCGTAGTCTCTGATTTTATTTTTTTATTGGCAGGAATCTTTGATTTATCTTTTACACTTTCAGAATCAGTGGTCTTGGATTTTACAGAAGCTTTGTCATCTATTTTTTTCTTTGATTCTGGACTTTTCGTGGGCAATGGAGCTGAGGTAGTGACATCAGTTGCAGCATCAGCCTTAGGCTTAGTCTTTTTCTTTTTATCACTGGAGGATACACCACTTTCAGCTATACTTACTTCTCCATTCACAAGAGGCACAATCTCTTCTTTTCCTGCTGTGGTGCAGTTTTGGTCCCCTGTGCTGGCTTTCTTTTTGTTTTCTTTTACATCAGTCTTCTTGCTGTCTTCAGTTTCCTTAAGGTTCACACTATTACCTTCTTTACCATCCTTTTTACAAGTAACTTCCTTATCGACATTCATTTTCCCTAAGTCACTTTTACTTGAAGCACTTGTTGTTGATTTATCCTCCTTAGTTTTCACTTTTTTCTTTTCATCTTTTGATACAGGTATTTCTTTTTCATCTTTCAATTTTTCTTTTATTTCTTTTGTTTTCTCCTTTTCATCTTTTATTTTCTCTTTTTCATCATTTGTCTTCACCTCTTCATCTTTTGTTTTCTCATCCTCCTCCTTTTTATCCCCAGGACTTGACTTTTTAAATTTTGCAAGACTGCCAAACTTTGCCATGTTTATACCAGCAATGTCTTTAGTCTTGGGTTCAGGTGCCTTCCGCTCAGGAGAGAACGGCCCACTGTAGGGAGATTTAATTTTATTGAGGTCCAGTTTGGGAGCCACGGGAGTCCCACCTTCAAACTTGCTTGCCAGCCCGGTAATTTTGCCAACTTTAGGAGCAGATGATTTGGGTTTGATTTTCTCACTAGCCTGAGATACATCCTCTGCTTCAAATTTGTTCAGCACAGATGCCAGTTTTCCACTCTTGGTGCGTTTGTAGACTGATTTCTGTGAGACATCCGTAGATACAGCTGAGGAGATATCACTGGCAACTGAATTGCAGCGGCTTTCTCTTTCACTGTTAGCTTCGTTGTTATTCTCCTTGCTTTGTGATGTTTTCTTACTCTTCTGCTTGACCTTTTTATCGTCTTTATCCGTTGTTTGTTCACCCTCAACATGTACACCATTGCAGAGCTTTTCATCAGTGACTTTAGTTGCTTCATTGTTTTTGTCACTCACTGAGGATTTCTGCTTTGATATATCTTTATTCTTACTGGCCTTGTCTTTTTCCTTAGCTGTATTCACTTCATCACAATCCCCATTAACCTGTGGCTCACTGGTTTTACTGCCAATATTATTATCCTTTGTAGAGTCAGTCTTTTCATTTATTTTTGAGTATTTTTGTTTTTCTGCCTTCTTAGAGACCTCAGGGGCTGATTTATTGTGAGATTTTTCATCGTCTGTTTTGAGAGGTGCATCATCCTTAAAACCATTCACTAAAATTTCTTCCTTCTTCCCAGTAGATGACTGTGTCTCTTTTTTACCTAAAATTGGAGTCTTGTTGCTTATTTTTTCATCCAATTCAACTTTTCCAGGTTCACTCGGCTTGGCATCCTTGTTCACTTTTGGTCCTTTGATCTGAAGTGCCACTTTACCTTCCTCTGTCTTTACTATTGCTGAACCATCGTTGGTGGCAATTTCTAGCTTTCCTTTCAAGACGGCTTTCTTTGCTGTCAAATCTTTGATGGCTGGCATGTCCGGTACTGGACTGCCAGCACGTACTTTATGACCAGTTGTTGGCGTTCCATCCACATTGTTAGTATCCAAATGTTTGATAGGTGAATGTACTGAAGTTGTGGTTGTATTATTTTGAGTTTCTACTGTAACTGGCTGAGCCTCGGAATTCAATGGCTTCTTATTGGCTATATATGCTGACTTTTCTATTTTGTCAGACACACCAAAGGGACCAGATGGTTGAACTAAATCTTCCTTTGATACTTTAGTTGATTCTGTCTTCAAACTCTGGTAACTGGAGAGAGAAGTCAGAGATGTTAGTGATGTAGTGGTTAAGGAACTGTCATCTATGAGGTCTTTGATTAGAGTTGATGAAGGCCGACTTGAGGAACCTGGAGGCTGAGGGGCAGGATACTTTTTGAAGGAGGGAACACGTCGAGCTTTCTGGGTGTCCTTCCCAATTTTGTTATCTCTTGTAGCATAAGTGGTCAGGCTCTCTGATGATGCAGCAACCGAATACTTTCCTGGACTTGATAAATCAGTGCCAACCTTATCCACAAGAGAGCTTACTGAAGGATCTCGAACTGCATATCTCTTTTCTAGGGTTGTTGTGTATGGGTGTTCATTTGTTGTTGCTGGCAAACTCTTCAGAGAGTGGGTATCATCTTGTTTGTATGGTAATCCATTTCTGGTATTGGGAGGTTGGGGTGCCTGATACTTTTTGTGTGGGATGATAACTTTATCACCAGTCTGCTGAGTTACCATACTTGCTGATGTGCGAGTTAATGTTCCCCCTGGGGATGCATTTGGCACAATTTGCTGTGTCATGCTGTTTGCTAGAGTCTGTTGCATGCCGTTTCCATGAGTGGCATTCGTTGTTTCTGGTGGTTTTGCTGTTGTTGCAGTTTGACCCTGAAAGTTACCCATTTTACCAGCTGCCAGGCTCTTATTTACAGATGGTAGACTCTGGCTGTGTGTGGGGGGCAGGTGGGGAGGTATCTGTGGCTTGGTGGCAGGACTGGCCGGGGCAGGGGAGGAGGGCAGGGGGGGAGGTCGTAGCCCCGGTAAAGGCACAACATCGAAGTATTCGTCGTCACTGTCCGAACTCAAGTCATCCAGCTGTGGGCACGGTGGACATCAGTCAGGCTCCATACACTACACACAATTGTCTTATGAACCTCCACAAAGTGACTGATGATAGGAAAATTGAAGCAAGTCCAGAAACATATTGATGCTTGAAGAAATGAAAGTGATACTGGCTGAAGAATGCTAATGTATGGTTCAGAACAGACAAGGCAATATAGTAGCTATTTTACAATACAAAGCAATGCACTTGACATACTTTACTATGCATAACAATGTAGTTTATGATGAAAAGGTACTTTACATATCTACAAGAATGAGAAAAATCCAGCATTACTGTACTGATAACTTTATATACAAGTACTATAATAAGGTGGTGTTAGGTGTTACAGCATACAATCACTTCACCACAACAATATTATCCTGCATTAAACACACCATGCATTTTTGCCAAGTTAGGCACAACAGAAAGTTAATTTAAAAGTATAAAAATACATGTAAGTTATTCCACTTTACACTAATAGGTCAATATACAGTATTAGTAAGAATCCATGTACTTTATCTACAATACAGTACAGTACTTACATTTTACTAATCACTCAAAACATGCACAAGACACATGCAGCATACCAGTACAGGTACTTATACCAGCTGTATCTGGTATGGTGGAAAAGTTTTTCCTTAAGAGAAATTACCATACTAATAGTACATCATGCTACACATCATGTCAAAAACTGTCACTCAAATAACCTAACACATAACACACAAACACACTTGTCTCACATTACAAAACTTGAGAGTATTGCGTGTATACAGTAGTGCATTTTATAGGCAAGAAATGTAAACTCGGGTGACAGGACTCAAATCATTATCTGACACTCATAAATCATTGTTTGGATGGGAATCATACATTATTATAACTCCAATTTTCTAACGATATCATTAGACTGTCTGGATGTAGACAAATCTGAGGAATAAAGCTCCTATCAAAAGAACTATAATGTGCTCTAGTGCAGAAATGGAATAAATTGATGTGTTAGGGGATACTGTACAGGGAACATGCAAAAATTCACACCGAGTACAGAAATTGATTGAAGAGGGAAGACGTATATAATAATGGAAGAGATAAAGTACAGTAAAGGTATGTTGAACACAACGCAGACATGAGCAGCTGTACTCGTTTCCCCTGTACCAACCAGACTCCTCCATAAAAAGTTTAAAATAGTGCAATAGTGTAATTGCACAAACGTACAGTACACATTTTCCACGGATTTTGCCAAGAAAGTAAGTCATATAAGAAGTTTTTTTAAACGCTTTTCCATTATGAGAGTATTTTTTATACACGTCTGTTGCAATGCACAATGAAAGTCAACAAAATATGATAATATATAATTATTATTATGATCCTGCTTTAGAGAGAACCTGCCAGAATATTTAAGTCTGAGAAGCTAGAGGTAATAATAACTACATAACTTGGAGACAATACATAACTGGGACAGAGACAAATGTGAGAGAGTGTAGTGGGGGTAAAAAAGGTGGGTGTGGGGCCAACACAGCGGCCGTGAAGGGACAAGGATGGCAAGGTAGGTGGATGGGGAGCAAACAGGGTAGGTTGGCAGGGGTAAGGGTTTTATCAGACCTTGCAAGGGAAGGGGAGTTTCAAGGGATGAGTCAGTCAGCTAAGCCGGGGGGGGGGCACTAAGGAAAGGGGGTGAGGAATGTAGGTACAGTATCATCACGCTAACACTACCAAAAAATACAAATATAAAGGTATAATTCATTTTGGGTGCATTAGATGGGCAATCGATCCCTCCAAACTATGTCAGAAAACACACCACTTCAGTATACAAACAAATAAGGGGTCTCCTGTTTTCTTGCATTGTTCAGAGGGCTACGTAATCAACTCCATTTCGCCCTAAACAAACAAACAATCGACCCCCCCCCCTTAATTAATGTAAACACACCAAACCTCGCCCAAACAAAATACGGTAACTTCAGAAACACATGGTTCTGGCCGGTTCTAATTTAATCAGGTATATTATAATTGGTTTTGTCATGCACTTGTAAACTTGTAAAGGAATAACAATTATGTTCCCTCCGTTAAATTAAGAGGTTCGTAACTTGGACACCACTCTTCTCTCTACCATCATGCCGGAATAACAACAATAACAATAATAACCTAATAGTCACAGAGAGAGAGAGAGAGAGAGAGAGAGAGAGAGAGAGAGAGAGAAACGGTATTGTGTACGTGCCAACTTTCCCGCCAATACTCTCTTTCCCTGTGACTATATTGTAGGATTCTCATGACGTGCACATCTATCTATAAGGAGGCAGGATGTTGTCGGTAGATTAGAGGCTACTAATTACAACAAACAAAAAATGAATAGATACACACAATATATTACTAGCAAAAATTATAAGATAAAATAAAAATCAGATTACCCTTGATTGAAGAGGGAAGACGTATATAAAAATGGAAGAGATAAAGTCCTGTATATTGAACACAATACAGACATAAAAATCTGTACTCGTTTCCCCTGTACCACCAGACTCCTCCATAAAAAGTTTAAAATACAACAATACTGTAATGGCACAAAAGTACAAATTTCCCAGGATTTTACCAAGAAATTACTGTAACTCCTATATGAAGTTTTTTTTTAAACGCTGTTTCTAGGAAGAGCTACGTTGGGAGGAATTATTAGTTGCATAGAACTCCGACGATTTAATATTTACCTTCAACATCCCATCTCCTTACATCCCTAATAATGTACGGTACGAGGGAATGAAGGATGGGAGTAAAAACAAAAGCCAACGAACAGGGTAATAACTCGGGGTCAGCAGGACAAACAACACGAAAGTCGACTATTATATGTATGAATGTATGTGTGTATATTTTGGTTCCATTTAAGGCGTCATCACAGAAGCCATGATAGTCTATTAATAAAATTATCTTAATAAATAGAGGGCAAGATGAGGAAAATATCATATGAAATAAGGAAAAAATTGTACACGAATAAAATTGACTGAACTCGAGTGATAACGCCTCGCAGGGGGTAACATAACTGCTGTCTTGTAAACTGGAGGGCTAAGCATTCCTCAACACTATATAACACTGCTACAAAACACTAATAATCTTATAAAAACACAACTCCTACTCGTATGCTGGGGAACTATAGTATTTTTTGGCGGCATAGCTAGTAGGAATCAGTTGCCCCTCCAGATTGTTTGTAGACATGAGCTATTTGTACAGTTGCAGACTTATTATACACACACACCTGAAATGGGTCCCCTCATTGAGCATAGGGTAGGATGAGACGTGTGTGTGTGTGTGTGTGTGTGTGTAGCATTGGATAGGATGAGACGTGTGTGTGTGTGTGTAGCATTGGATAGGATGAGACGTGTGTGTGTGTGTAGCATAGGGTAGGATGAGACGATGCTTGTAAATGTACGTCCTATTCTATGCTTGATAAGGAGCCCGTTTGAAATGTGTCTTTTTTTTCATGTGTCCGCATCTATACATTACGACCCCCTCAACACGCGTCTTACCCTGGAACGGTCGAAGGGAGTACTGCAGTGTGTGTCTCCATCAACCTCAATGGCCGATAACTGGGGGGACAGACACGAGACACAAACGTTCAGGCAACGTTAAACTAGGGTTGTTTTGATTGTGATGGTAATGGTGGTAGTGGTGGTGTGTGACATGGGAGGGGAAATGATTGATGGTGCATCGTATTATCTTAACCACTAAATATTTACTTAATTAACCACTAATCTATCTTAACCTCTAACCATTTACTTAACCATCAACCATTTACTTAACTATTAACCATATACTTAACCTCCAATTATCAACCTAAAGACTAACCATTTACCAAACCATGATGTTGTGTATACCAACCAGTCTTGTACAGTGTTTTGGCGGGAAGGAACTGCGGCCGGGGATGACAGTCGGTTCGAGCAACTGGACAAAACTATTAAGAGGAGCTAAGGATTACTCCAAACTATGCCAGGAAACACACGATTTCACTGTTACTAATAATATGAGATTTGTTTCATGGTATAGCTTGGAGACAACATTAGCCCTTCAAATTTCATCCAGAACACGTATCCCTCCCATTCCATTCCATTACGACCACAACAGATGGTAACATAACCCGTCACCTCAAGCAACACTATAGCTATACAGAATTAAATACAAAACACAAAAACTATCTCGTGATACAAATTTAACACACAACACACCTCACCATCTCTATCTTTAACAACAACAACAACAATACAAGAGAAGGAAGGTGACAGACAGACTGACTGACAGACAACCCTAAACAACTTCCCCTACCTTGAATAAAAATACACACACCACAACACAACACAACACTCCTTTAACACCAACAACACACAGACTGACTGACTGAGTACACAACACACCTAGGCAGAACTACAGTGATACAACATTTGCCCCAACAACCCCGTGGCCGCAAATAATATAATGTACAATATATATATTTTTTATATCAAGGTGGGCGGGCCAGTTCCTATAACCAGAGGGAGAATGAGAGGACGAGGTGAGGTCAACACTGAACCATTCCAGGGGTTTCTAACCTCGGCCTATGATCACGTGAAATGTTTGCCAAAACTGTAATATCGAAAAAAAAAAAAAAAATCTACTTCTTCCTTCCACAAAATTTGCTGATAATTACTTTAATATCATCAGTAGCATATACCACAACTGTAAAAGTAAATACAAAAATAACAAATAAGAAATTGAGTAAAATTAAATCAAAACAAATGATGTTAGGTTTTCCTCTTTTCATATAATCGTGTTTTACTCTAGTCAAAAGGAAAGTTTTTAAGGTCACCCGTCTTATTCTTAACAAGTTTTACCGTTAAGAATATATATCATGGAGATGGCAGTGAAAGCAGAGGGTCAACATGTAGGATTGAACAGTAACCAAGTTAAAAAGCACAAATAGGTTTTGTTTACATTTCACACCCATACTTAAAATATTAATCTAAACAAGGCTTCCATAGTAGTGAAAATGTACAAGGTCGAGATCTATACTATCTCGGAAAACAATTTAGATGCATTGTCGAAGTTGTTTTATAGCGTAAATATGCACACAATCTATATGTAATGGACTGCGAGTTTAATGTTAATAGAAATGACCTGACTTTCCCTAATTAGACTATCACACAACATTAAAGGCAGATAAACAGTAATGATGTAAGTTCCTGTTTAATCTTTCACTTCAGCACAAACAACATAATTACGTCCATGTTCCGTCGTAAGTACGGTACGTATCAACCATACACTGTACCCATTGTTTGCTTGTGCACGCATCCCCGTTGTATGTACTCATGCATTCACGCACACACATCCAAGTGGACATACATACATGCAAGCAACCTCCCACACGCACGTATACAACACACACGCACACACACACAAACACACACACACAAACACACACACACACACACACACACACACACACACACACACACACACACAAACACACACACACACACACACACACACACACACACACACACATGCACAAATTCATCACAACAGACTATCTTGGTTCATTTAAAGCCTTGGCACAAGTGAGGTCTCCACTGCCTAACATCACAGCAGTCACTTACGATAATGGTTTAAACTCACCCCCCCCCCCTCCCCCTCTAAGATCTTTTCTGACTCATCTAATGCATGTTGTGTATGGTCTAAAATGATCATAGTCGGTATAAAACATCTGTGTTCAGTTATTGGTGATGGTGCGATTTCACTACAAGAAATTTGAGTCTATAAAATTAATTGTATAAATAATCTGACCCAAGATGTTTAACTGCTTTAAAATATATAATAACCAAATCATATCAATAGCTAAATAAGTGAGTGCACAATCAATTAAGGTTTGTCCAAGCATAACGTACAAACATATACAAATGCTATAAATCAAGAACAAAAACACAAGAGAATGCAGAAGGCACTACCAGCCAGACTGCTCCTCCCCGAAACCAACAGTATTGAAACAAAGCAGCAACAACCAAAGTCCAGCTGCATCTCCTCTATAAACGCCCTTGGCACCTGATGTGAAGAGGGTCGTCGCGTACAGTGAGAGCCAATAGTAGTGTGTGGTTTTGTCTAGAGATTTAAAGGGTATTAAACTTTTGCTACATTCCAGTGCCTTGAATCATCCAATGTATATCAGGAAACAATAACATTTGGTATCAACAAAACATTATGAAAATCCTACAGTATACACACAGCGATATATACCAGTAGTTTAGGTCCTCGTCTTTAGTCTTCACCATATTTCATGACACGACTATTGAACGAAGCTTCACTGTACTGTTTACATTTAGTCATCCCAGGCAGCAGCAGGTCCCACAAACTTATGTACTTCAGCAACACACATTAAGTAAATCCTGACTACCATTTCACGTGGAGGCTCCACAAATAGAAGTGACATATCAACATTACCCGGTGAAAATCTACGTTTCCTTTACTCTTCTTCTGTAATACCGTGTTATATCTTTCTCTAATTCCCGTGATATTATAAAGTAAAAATGACCTTGTCACAAGGTTAGTGGTGTAACCACTGCTTAAAGGAATGCATAGTACTTTTATGTAATATTTTTGGGACATAGGAGGGGCACTGACAACCTTTGGGACAAACAATGCTCCATGAACAGAGTACCACCTACGACAGGCAAGGTAGTGGCGATGATGGAGAACATAGTGGTAGTGAGCGACCCACGGCTGCACCAGTGGGCGTAACTCAATCTCACGCCCACACCGCCCACTGCTGCTCCTCATGCTGTCTCGCCCCCACCCTGGTGTGAGAGGCGATAAAACGGTACCGTAGTCCCCCCAGTAGCGGCACAGATTATGTTAGCTGCTAAGGGACAACGGAAAGGAAAGAGAGACAGAAAGGCGTGAAGATGTGTGACGTCTGTCTTGAAGCTGTTCACCAACTTCAAAATAACAGTGTTGTAGTTAGTGTTGTGTAATAAAGTAATTGATACTCTAATGTAGTGTGGTGACAGCTCTAATAACTGTGTTGTGGTAGTGATCACAGGTCACACAACTACTATAGTGGTGCTGGTTTATTGTTGTGTGGTGTTGGCTGGCAGGTCCCACAACTGTGCTGGTCTGGGGTGCTGGCAACAGGTGCCGTAAAGTTTGCTGCTGCCCCCCGTGAATTACACTGATTAACACAACACTATACGACACACCACCGAGCTCTTGCCTGCAGGAGACACCATCAGGACGCAGAGAGAGGGAGCTGATGTTACAGTCCTCAAAACTGTAGTGGGAACACGACGGCGAAGAGGCACACACTGAGCCAAACACTGTGCCAAAGAAACCTCCCTGCCCTTACCTGCCCTGCCTTGCCCTGCCTTGCCCTCCCCGCCCAGGCCTGTCATGATCACCAATACACAGCTGCCACCATTACATCACAACATTCATTCTTAGAGCCAAGCGTCATCAACACCCAATAACATCAACACCTGACTATTGGACTGGGCGTTTTCCAGAAAGAGTGCAAAACCAAATTGTTGATAAATAATTTAACTAGATATTACTATAATCCTTCTACGTTAGGAAAAGTAGAAAATAGAAAACCGAACATTGATAATTGTCCATTCATAAACATCACCCAAGTTCCTGGTTAAAAAAATATATACTTTCATTTACAATTCTTCTCTTAACGAAGCAGAGATACACATTAGCTATGCATATATATGATGGCAGCACTAAACGAGAGAGAGGGTTCATTGGCCGAGAGGAAGGCAACAGTTTAGACAGGTGAGTGGGTGAGCTTCGAGTAGGGGTGGTGGTGGTGGTGGTGGTGGTAGCAATGATAGTGGGAGGAGGTGGAGGTATACGAGGGAGCAGTAGTTAAAGGAGTGACAGGTGTAGTGATATTGACATTAGTGATCGTGAAAGGAAGGAGTCAAGGTTCTGATAATGATGGTGGTGGTAAATGTAGTGCTAAACATAAATAGGTGTAATGGATATAAAAATAGCAAGCACACAAGAAGAGGTTTTTGTGGTAGTGGTTTGTGTGATTATCCTGACTTCCTCCATCAAGCCACTCCTCTCGTAACAAGTTCACAGCTTACACGTTACTGAGGTAGAATGTCGTAACTATTATAACCTGACTTCCTTCATCAAACCAATCCTCTTTCACGTGCACAACAACAACCCCCATTACCAACACTATACACACACCTGGTGACAGTATGACGCCTGGCACCCAACGAGGAGAGGAGGTCTGGTAGTCAAACAACAAACACTCCTCAGTCTCCACCCAAACTCCACCAAAACAAACACGGAACTATCCACAAACACACGAGAAACGCCCATTGATGAACGTACACTCACGATCCATAATTGTGTATACAGGTCTTGTTGAAAGTTTGACGCATCAACAAATCAAGACATATATAAGTTACACAGTCCGGTGATTATTTGGATAGAGAATAAACTGAAAAGGGATATTAGACCCAGAATATATTTACGGTAGATTTCATTTTTCTATATATAAACCTTTATTGTTTGTCAGTATAAATGAAGTATGTAGTTCCGGTCTACGCACTCGTCCAGTAAAGGAACTTCGTATGACACATCTATCACTGAAATTACAGCACTAATCGACCATCAAAATAGAAAAAAATTGCTTTCTGATTTAAATTAAAGGTGTCTAATAGTAAAGACACACACATCAGAGAAAATTGAAAGTATTTTGCTCTTAATAGGAGTCTTTTTTCGCCGATAACCACTTAGATCACATTGATATTTAGATAAACATTGAAGGGTTATAATATACGGTGACCTGCATGTGGTAGTAGAGGAAGGGATGGTGGGTGGGTGCGGACGACCACCTGTACAGCTGCAATGAGTGTGGGCAACTAAACTAAGGTCCACCTCATCTCATACCCTGCACTGTCTCCCTCCCATTACCTCATACCCTGCACTGTCTCCCTCCCATTACCTCATCTCATACCCTGCACTGTCTCCTTCCATTACCTCATCTCATACCCTGCACTGTCTCCCTCCCATTACCTCATACCCTGCACCGTCTCCTCCCATTAACCCTCTCAACAAACTCTACACAATACAGCCTTTACAGTCGTCTCTAAATGTTCAAGAGAGAGGCTTCCTTGATTCTCATTTGGTTCCTTGCGTCGTCTGGGATACATTTTAACACACGTGCAAAACATAAGATCCCTACGCCTTTTGCTACATATTATAGTTTTTTTTATCGTGTGTACTTACTTACAGGCATTCTTTACACACACACACACACACACACACACACAAGCATACAGTCTCGAGTTCTCATTACAGCTATATATGGATGGCGAAAAGCAAACCAATACCACACCAACACATACCAAGCTATTAATTAAAAAATGAAGTGGGAGAGCATAATTATTTAGTTGGCAAATTTATCTACAGAGTCTTGCTACATTTTCCTCCACGTTCAATCACAAAACAAACAAAGCCTGTACTGGAGGAGTCTGTTTCTTGATGTAATATGGGGGAATATGGATCACCCAATTCGTCTATATATAAATGGCCCCTTAATTAAAACCAACTCCTATAAAAAATAAAGTTGCAACAGACACGACTTTAGCATGTGGCTTATTAAATTCGTATACTTATTAAACTCACATAGTTTTGTATATTTTTCAATCATTACCGCTACTGAGTTACAAAATACTTGCCCTAAATCCAAGGGGAATAAACATATAGTGGTCTAAAATGCTCCCATAATTATCACGCTCAGTCATACAATTAATACTCTCTTGCAGCTCCCTAAAGAACCGCCAACACAACCCCAAAACAAACACAAGCAAAAGTCCTCATGTAGTTTTTGGCGCCAAGAAGTTACAGAAGGAATATAATGTACTTTTTGGCGCCAAGAAGTGACAGAAGGAATATAATGTACTTTTTGGTGCCAAGGAGTGACAGAGGAAATAATAGACTTTTTGGAGCCAAGAAGTGACAGAAGGAATATATTGTATTTTTTGGCGCCAAGAAGTGACACAGGAAATAATACAATTTTGGCGCCAAGAGTTCGCCCACCGTGACCTGAACAGTGACAGTAGAATGGACTTGTATTTTACAGGATCACAAACAGCTTCAACAGTGTACAGTCAGTTTCTTAAGTCATGTCCTTTGCCACCAGAGGTCAGTGCAGTACCCCGGGAGCCAAGCATGGGAGGGGGATAAGGGAGGACGGGAATAAGTAAGGGAGGAAGGGAATAAGTAAGGGAGGAAGGGAATAAGTAAGAGAGGAAGGGGATAAGTAAGAGAGGAAGGGGATAAGTAAGAGAGGAAGGGGGATAAGTAAGGGAGGACGGGGATAAGTAAAGGAGGAAGGGGATAAGTAAAGGAGGAAGGGAATAAGTAAGGGAGGAAGGGGGTAAGTAAGGGAGGACGGGAATAAGTAAGGGAGGAAGGGAATAAGTAAGGGAGGACGGGAATAAGTAAGGGAGGACGGGAATAAGTAAGGGAGGAAGGGAATAAGTAAGGGAGGAAGGGGATAAGTAAGGGAGGAAGGGAATAAGTAAGGGAGGACGGGGATAAGTAAGGGAGGAAGGGAATAAGTAAGGGAGGACGGGGATAAGTAAGGGAGGACGGGGATAAGTAAAGGAGGAAGGGAATAAGTAAAGGAGGAAGGGGATAAGTAAGGGAGGACGGGGATAAGTAAAGGAGGAAGGGGATAAGTAAAGGAGGAAGGGGGATAAGTAAGGGAGGAAGGGGGTAAGTAAGGGAGGAAGGGGATAAGTACAGGAGGAAGGGGGATAAGTAAAGGAAGAAGATGAGTATATAGAGATGCACAGAAGAGTAAGTGAGGAAGGGAATAAGTAAGAGAGGAATGGAATAAGTAAGGAAGGAAGGGAATAAGAAAGGGAGGAAGGGGGTAAGTAAGAGAGGAAGGGGGTAAGTAAGAGAGGAAGGGAATAAGTAAGGGAGGAAGGTGGTAAGTAAGGGAGGAAGGGGGATATAAGAGGGTAAGGATGGTGGGCAGCATTAATGGTGGGCGCGGTGTTGTCTGTGGCAAGTGGATAACAACAACACACTCACTCACTCAGCCATCAGGTCAGGGAAGGGGAAGGGAGGGGGAGGGAGAAGGGGAGGGAGAGGGAGAGAGGGAGGGAGAGGGAGAGGGGGAGAGGGAGAGGGGGGGGAGGGAGAAGGGGAGAAGAGAGAGAGAGAGAGGGAGGGAAAGAGGGAGAGGGGTCACACCTGCACACTCTCACACTCAATTCACCGGCCATACACTGTGATTTTTTTGTTTCTTTGTTTGTATGTGTGTGTGTGTGTGTGTGTGTGTGTGTGTGTGTGTGTGTGTGTGTGTGTGTGTGTGTGTGTGTGTGTGTGTGTGTGTGTGTGAAACGTAAGGTGAAGGTGAACGAAAGAAAAGGATGATGAGAAATAGAGAAAATAAATGAGAGAAAGTCCGATATATGGTGAGAGAAAAATTGGGAGATACGAGTTATAGTGTGAGGAAGAGAATGCGGAAAAAATAAAAAAAAGAGAGAAGGTGCGACGATAGGGTGAGAGAATGAGTGAGGGGGACGAGACAGGCAATGTGAGGTGAAAGATTGATTGATTGAAGGGGTGGAAGTATAACAGTGGAGGGTGAGAAGGATAGAAGAGGAGGAGGAGTAGGAAGAGGAGGAGGAGTAGGAAGAGGAGGAGGAGGAGGAGGAGGAGGAGGAGGAGAAAGGTGAAGGAGGAGAAGGAGGAAGAGAAAGGAGTAAGAAGAGAGGGAGGAGGAGGAGGAGGAGGAAGAAGAAAAAGGAGGAGGAGGAGGAGGAGGAGGAGGAGGAGGAGGAGGAGGAGGAGGAGGAGGAGGAGGAGGAGGAGGAGGAGGAGGAGGAGGAGGAGGAGGAGGAGGAGAAAGTATAAGTAGGAAAGAACGAGAATTAAGCAGGTGTGAGAAAATGAATGTGAGTATGAAATAATAAGGAAAATTGTAAGTCAGATTGTGTGAAGGAATAAGGAAGTGTGAAAAAGGGAAGACAGGTTTGTATACGAAAAGTGTGACTAAAAATGTGTGAGGCTGTGTGAAGAAGGAAAGAAACTTGTGAGGGAGAGCGAGCGTGTGCAAGAATAAAGAGTATGAGAAAGAAGTGAGTGAGGCAATGCAAGGAAGTGGGAAAGAGTAAGTATGAGGAGGAGTGTGACGAAACGAGCAGATGAATAAAATAAGGATTAGTGGCTAGAGTGATGGATGTGTGAGGTAGTGGAGAAGAGTGTTTGTGTGTGTGTGTGCATGAGAAAAGCGTGAGGAAGTGGAGAAGAGTGTGGGTGTGTGTGCATGAGAGAAAAGCGTGAGGAAGTTAAAGATTGTGTGTGTGCATGAGAGAAAAGCGTGAGGAAGTGGAAAAGAGTGTGTGTGTGTGCATGAGAGAAAAGCGTGAGGAAGTGGAGAAGAGTGTGAGTGTGTGTGCATGAGAGAAAAGGGTGAGGAAGTGAAGTGCGTGTGCATGAGAGAAAAACGTGAGGAAATGTAGAAGAGTGTTTGTGTGTTCATGAGAGAAAAGCGTGAGGAAATGTAGAAGAGTGTTTGTGTGTTCATGAGAGAAAAGCGTGAGGGAATGGAGAAGAGTGTGTGTGTATGTGTGCATGAGAGAAAAGTGTGAGGAAGAGCAAGGAGTAATGAGGAGGTCCGGTTACTTGGCAGGGAACCAACCTCACGTGCCAGACTACTATTTCCACCCCTGCCATTCCCCTCCCCTACCACCCTGTACCTCCCTCTCCAGTGCCACCCGTTCCTAACTTTACCTCTGCTACACTTGTTTATATTATCACACCTCTACTCTGCTTCCCCTACCTTTCCTTTCCTTCACCCTGCCTTCCCCTACCACCCCTGCTCTTTAAACCTCAACCCTCACCTCCCTCTCCCCTGCCACCTCTTCTTAACTTCACCCTACTACATCTGTCTTAATCTCACACCTTTATTTATCTTTACCCTGCCTCCCCTACCTCTTTCATCTCATCCTCTACCCTGCCTTTCCCTATCAATTTTTTTACATCTTCTGTGAAATGGTAAGCGGGCCTCACATTCCCCCTGCCACCCTCTACATTCCACACCCAACTCAGACTCATTCATCTCTCTCCCCTGCCAACCCCTGCTGCTTCCTTACCTATACCACATCCACCTTGAGTGCTCCCTATTTTTTATCGAGTCTGAATCATATATATATACGGGTTCCTCCTTCTTGCCCTTCCTTCCTTCCTTCCTTCCTCTCATACATACATCTTCATCCTCGTTACTTTTTGCCTTCCCTCCGCACCTGCGGAGGGAAGGCAAAAAGTAACGAGGATGAAGATGTATGTATGAGAGGAAGGAAGGAAGGAAGGAAGGGGCAAGAAGGAGGAACCCGTATATATATATGATTCAGACTCGATAAAAAATAGGGAGCACTCAAGGTGGATGTGGTATAGGTAAGGAAGCAGCAGGGGGTTGGCAGGGGAGAGAGATGAATGAGTCTGAGTTGGGTGTGGAATGTAGAGGGTGGCAGGGGAATGTGAGGCCCGCTTACCATTTCACAGAAGATGTAAAAAAATTGATAGGGAAAGGCAGGGTAGAGGATGAGATGAAAGAGGTAGGGGAGGCAGGGTAAAGATAAATAAAGGTGTGAGATTAAGACAGATGTAGTAGGGTGAAGTTAAGAAGAGTGGCAGGGGAGAGGGAGGTGAGGGTTGAGGTTTAAAGAGCAGAATAGTTGTATGTATGTATGTATGTATGTATACCTTGGCCAACGCTGCCAGAGCCAAGAGAAATATAAAACTGACTTCAGAAATATTCCACCATTATTCTATTCACATGTTGTTGGTGTCGGTGGTGGTGGTGGGAAGGAGGCTGCAAGGTGAACAAGAATAACAATACATAATTATACCCTTTTCTTGACATTAGCAAACATCACAACGACGATAGTAGCTACATGGGGACCTTAATGTGTTGTTCAGATGGTAGTAGTAGTAATAGTAGTAGTAGTAGAAGTGATAGAGGAGGTGTGTTGACAGAGTATTAAATTAGTACCCACGATTAATAAGGAAAATTATCTTGCAAACGTAAGACTCAATATCCTAAAATTATCTTGCATACGTTGGACTTGTTGATATTCTAAAATTATCTTGCATACTGTAGGACTTGTTGATATCCTAAAATTATCTTGCATACTGTTTTACTTTATTATATCCCCTAAAATTATCTTGCATACTGTAGGATTTTGTTTATATCCTGGAATCGTAAACACAGACTGTAGCTCGTGTTAATCTCGGTTGTAATATTCCACGGCTGCTCAAAACTGTCTTCAGCCCACCCACTTATATTCCACTATCTCTCTCTCTCTTCGCCTCATTCCACACCTTCCACCTGAAACTAACCAATCATCTATTCATACATGATATATTATGATTTACGTTAATGAAGTTTCCAAGGTCCTGTACAATTATTTATACAGAATTCAACCACTGATTTCTAAACCTGTGAAAGCTGTTTACTTATACAATTCCTGTTGGAAAATACAACATTCGTATCAATATTGACGACTAACTGTAAAAATT
Organism: Petrolisthes manimaculis; assembly: GCA_034508575.1. Classification (NCBI taxonomy): domain Eukaryota; kingdom Metazoa; phylum Arthropoda; class Malacostraca; order Decapoda; family Porcellanidae; genus Petrolisthes; species Petrolisthes manimaculis. The sequence goes on from JAWZYT010000206.1 coordinate 123,698, forward strand.
ATTAGACAACTTTATAACCGTCTTATAAAAACACAAAAAATTACGAGTACTGAGAAAATGAGTAAAAAATAATGAAAGTAAATAAATAACATAAAAAATAGCATACAACAGGTCAACCACACACACACACACACATGCACACAACTTGTCTGCCACGTGTACTGAACTAATCGGAGAAGTGTGTTGTTGTTGTTGTTGTTGATGTTCGTGTTGTGTGTCACTATACTGTCATCACGTTTTTTATTTATGTTCCTCACGCTTGGCTACTCATGAAGAAACTTATTTTTGACGACACTTTTTATCAGCTTAATTAAGGTTGTAATTCTTTTTGGTACATTGGAGTGCCTTGATTCCTCCAAAGTATGCCAGGAAACAGGACCAGAAGAGCAAAAATAAGGGTGTTCTGTTGCTTGGAATAGTTTGGAGGATTCAGTTGCTCTGCAGATTTATCAACACAAAACTTCCCCTTAATGTCCTTCTTATCTAAAGTAACCACAGTCACCTTCCTCTGCACCAATCACTTTTTTTATATAACATATTTGACGAATTATTTGGTAACGTCTTAAACATGAACTATTTTTTTTTTTCTTATTCGTGACTGAACCTGAGTTGCGACTACATTATGGTTTACTCGTACTGTTCTCGTTTGTGTTTTTTTTGTGTGTCAAGCAGCGATATATACACACAAAAGGCCATCAAATAAATCTACGACCACCCCGAGATGTCAAAACAAACAAGGCATTCACACTAAAAACAAAACAGGAAAAAACAAAACAGTGTACATACATAAATTCTCGACCCCACTTACGTCAGCATTAAAAGGAAGAAGGGTCATAGAAGAGGAGGAGGAGGAGGAGGAGGAGGAGGAGGAGGAGGAGGAGGAGGAGGAGGAGGAGGAGGAGGAGGAGGAGGAGGAGGAGGAGGAGGAGGAGGAGGAGGAGGAGGAGGAGGAGGAGGAGGAGGAGGAGGAGGAGGAGGAGGAGGAGGAGCCTTGCAAAACAACAAGACAAAATAGCATCGAGTGAAAGAGACCACCAAAACTTTATGACTCACACGAAGCGAAACCCGGAAGAGAGGAGAGAAGAGGAGAGGAGAGGAGAAGGGTTGAGAAGGTACGGTGTGTGAAAGAGTGGAGAGTAAAGAGAGAGAGAGAGAGAGTAGAGTAAAGAGAGAGTAGTAGTAAAGAGAGAGTAGTAGTAAAGAGAGAGAGAGAGTATAGTGAGTAAAGACAAAGTAAAGAGAGAGAGGGAGAGACTAGAGAATAGAGTGAGCCAATAATACAGACATAATAGTCGCCAGTGTACAAAAAGCACCACTTACTTCCTTCACTTCCTCATTATGATTCATCTGCCCTGGGTTATATATAGTGTTACATCAACCCCACACACCCAACCCCCAGGGACCCATACATACCATCCCTACCTTCTGCATGTGTACCCTACAGTAATATAAAGCCATATAATTATCTCATCACGACCAGGGTTAACGAGAGCTTCTTTTGTTGGTGAATTAATGGATTTTAGAAGGCTACTGATTCCTCCTAATTATGCCAGGAAACAGACGTCGCCCTCAATGGTATTATTAGGGGACCTGTTTCGTGGCATAGTTTGTAGGAATCATTTTCACCAATAAAATAATCTCCTATTACCTGACCTCATCTTATACCTTTGACCTTACCGAGCCAATCTTCATTACCTGACCTCATTTTACCTCATCTTATCCAACCAAAGTTCATTATCAGACCTTATCTAACTAACCTTCATTACCTGACCTCTTCGTATACTTGACCTTACCAACACAACCCAATCCTCCCAAACCTCCACACCATGAACTCACTCCCTCCCTCGTCTATTTATGTAGTGTACTGTACTTCTGGCCAAACTAGTGTACAAGGAGATACTAGTACACACACACATACACACACACACACACACACACACACACACACACACACACACTAGTACCTCAACACTTGCCAAAAATATATAAGAAGGGGTGCCGAGATTGCATGGAGGTGTTGGTAGGGTCCACTGGCTTAATACACGACCTCTCAAACCAACACACTTTACTACAACACACTTAATGACTACAACACACTTTACCATGGAGCCAAAACACGACCTCTCAAAGCAACACACTTTACTAGGCTACCTAAAGTGTGTGTGTGTGTGTGTGTGTGCTTCTGAGTCCTTTTGCGTTCCTCTCCCATATTTCTCTTGTATGAGGAAGAGTCGCTGAATGCACTCACCTCTGATACCAAGAAAATATTATAAAAAATGGTGTGTGTGTGTGTGTGTGTGTGTGTGTGTGTGTGTGTGTGTGTGTGTGTGTGTGTGTGTGTGTGTGTGTGTGTGTGTGTGTGTGTGTGTGTGTGTGTGTGTGTGTGTGTGTGTGTGTGTGTGTGGTCTACAGCTCACACTAATTCGTTCGTTTCCGCTCCTTATTTTTTAATAGACTAAGCAGGTGGGGCCGCCGACGTTTCGTACGTATAAAAAGTATGACGGTAAAATCCCCCTATAAAAAAAAAAAAGATAAAAAAATAAATAAAGTAAAGATGTAGAGGTAAACGTCTGAATTCCTTCCTAGACTCACGATTTAATCTTCCTCTTTCCCAGGATGTTTACTTCATTAATTTTCATCTTAATATGTTTTGATACCAACTTACGAACCTGGCATGACAAAATTAAACCAACAGGAACTTCACTCGATAATAAAGGGTGTTAAATAAAGGAAACAAATTACCAAACTGACCTATTCTCCCCCAATCATATAATTAATCTAAAAGCAAACTGAAGGGAGGGAGTAGTACAATGTTGGTAAATAAATCTGAAGAAACTGATTCCTCCAAAATATATCAACCAACAGGCCACACCATTATTTATACTAGTTGAACCCTGTTTCCTGGTATACCTCAGAGGAATCAAAGCACTCCAGGAAAAAGAAATGGAGCCATGTATGTATACGACAACGTGGAGGCCAGATGAAGAGATCACAAAATTAAAAATATACCCTTTCCTTCACTCCCCCCTCCCCACCTCACTCCCCCACCACCACGTCAACATAAGCTGGGAATTACTGACACTTGTTTACTGAAGACTGTCACCGAGGCCCACCTTTCTGTGCAGGAGAAATGGGAACGTTGCCCCCCTTTCTCATCACATGGGATCCTATACTAAACTTCCTGTACTGAATTCCATCCAAATTGTTCTCATTAATCTTACACCTGTACTGAGATAAAGAGATATTTATGTATTTTTTTAGACAGAAGGTAGTAGTGTAAGGAAGGAACTTTTTTTTTTTTTTAAGATAATGGTACACTATATATATTAACATTCCATTCTTAACACTATTTCTTGAGTATGTTGTAAGATTATTGGATTACTCTCCACTCCATATATCCCGGTGCCTGTGAAGTCTCTCTCTATAATTCTCTCACCCCTCTCTCAAGCCTTACGTTCCTCTCTATATTCTGATCTCCAACATGGCCGCGTCCCCTAGATGTAAACAACAACGCCTTCTTCCTACACCTATACAAGAACCTTCCTCTTTGTTGGCTCTCAAACTATTTCATCGGGAGTGTAGTAAGTTGTGATGTTAGAGAGTCGAGCGGAAGTGTAGAAATATGTGAGAGGAAACTTAAGAGTGTGTTCAAGGGTGTAAGTGAAGTTTTAAGACGACTGAGTGAAAGTTTACATTAAGCTTAGATGCATGAGTGAATATGAGTGAATAATTATTATGATGCCGTGTGAATGAAGTGTATGAGTGAATTTAAGGGGAAGTAAAGAGGAAGTATATGAACCGTGTAATGATGAATCGAGCACAGAGTCCGAGAGATGAATGATGGAGGAAGTGTGGGGTGGAGGGTGATGGGATATGTGAAGTGTGAGGTGAGGAATGAGGGGTGAAGGTGGTGTGGGGTGGGGAATGAAAGGAGGTGGTTGTGGTGGTGATGGTGGTGTGGGGAGTGTGGGTGATGGGAGGTGGTGGAGTGGTGAGGTGTGAGGTGTGGAGTGGTGAGGTGTGAGGTGTGGAGTGGGGATGATGGGAGAAGGTGGTGGTGTGGAGTGGGGAGTGGGGATGATGGGAGGTGGTGTGGAATGGGGGTGTGTGGGTATCGAGTGTGGGGGAGTCAACAGTAGCCCTGACTACTTGCTTACATCCTTGGAGGTGAGCCAGTGAATGTTGTGGGCGGTGGTCTCCCAAACACCTATACTGTACTAAGGGGGGGGGGGGGAGGTCTATCTATATCCCCCTTGTACTCGTACCTGCCGCACCCTTGTACACAAATACTCAGGCACAATCTCACAAATATCTACCTGTCTTACCCTTGGAAAAACAAAAAAGATACAAATTAAGTAAAAAAAATCATAATAATATAAAAATAAATATATAACTAAATAGATACCATAAAGTTTTAAAGTCTGTAATATTGTTTCTATGTTATGAGTATTATTGGAGTAAGTAGAGGAAATTGGATGGGTATTTTAGGGAATATTTACAGTCTATCGAACAGACTATACAAACTGATAAACACAAACACCCCTGAATAATATACAGATACCCTCGCCCCCTCCACCTGCTTAACATACCCCCTCCCCCTCGCCCCCTCCCCCTTGCCCCCTTCACCTGCTTTCTATGCCCCCACCCATCCATCCACTTACTTTATCAACCCTCCCTCCCCCACTCATCCACTTCCTTTCCTTATCCCCTTCCAGCCATCCACTTCCTTTCTCTATCCCCTTCCACCCATCCACTTGCTTTCTCTATCCCCATCCACTTGCTCTTTCTTTCCCCCTTCATCTCTTACTCCTTATTTTCTCCACCTGTCTATATGTTTTTTCCATTCTCCACTTCCTTCACCTCCCTCCACTCGTCAGTCAACCAACCAAGCGTAAAATCCACTCTCCCACCTCTCCCTTAATCTCCACTTCTCCACGTGTCTTCTCTTCCACTATTTGCTCATGCTCCAGTTCCACTCCACCCCTTCATTATAAATTCTCTAAACCACTCCTCCACTTTCTACCCCTACAATTACCTCTTCCACTCTTCACCCACACTATTTTGCACCCATCCACGTGTCCCTTCCACTTTCCTCCTCCTCCACCACCACCACCACCTCCACTCTCCTATCTCCACGTGCTTCTTCCACTGCTACTACTCCACCTCAACACTATCTCCTTCACCTCCTCGTGTCCCTTCCACTTTCTTCCTCCTCTTCCTCCTCCTCCTCCTCCTCCTCCACCACCTCCACTCTCCTATCTCCACGTGTTTCTTCCACTGCCACTCCTCCACTTCCACACTATCTCCTTCACCTCCTCCAACGCACCACATGGCCAAGTTATTAATGGGTTTAGAGACAGTGGGTGTGGTCGTCATTTGTTTTCACACACAGGTCGTAGTAATAGTGCATGGTGGTGGTGGAGGTAGATAGTGGTGATAGTGGTGGAGATAAGGGTGGGGGGATGGTAGATGTAATAGTGATGGTGGTGGAGGTAGGGGTGGGGGGTGGTAGAGGTAATAGTGAGTGGTGGTGGAGGAGGTAGTGGTAATGGTGATGGTTGTGGTGGAGGTAGTGGTAATGGTGGAGGTAGTTGTGATGGTGATGGTGATGCTGGTGGTGGTAGTAGTAGTAGAGGTAATGGTGATAGAGGTAAGGGATGGGGCCATGGGGGTGACAGGGAGACTACACTAAATAGCCTCAGTGATGTATTTCCGGGTCTGTATTACCGTCTCCACCCACACACACACACACACACACACTCACCCACCTCACTCGGATCACTATTATTTTTGTCACCTTATGGTACACCACTGGCATGCAACAAGTTAACTCTCAAGCATTTGGTGTGGAATGTTTGTGGCTCCGAAGATTTCTGTATACTCTGTCCCTAACTTTCTCCACCACAAAAAAAAAAAAAAAAAAAAAAAAAAAAAAAATATATATATATATATATATATATATATATATATATATATATATATATATATATATATATATATATATATATATATATATATATATATATATATATATATATATATATATATAAAATAAAATAAAAAAAGATAAAAAAAAAAAACATTGTAGTGGTGGTGGTTGGCTGAGATTTGCTTAAAGTGAACGTGGTAACAAGTGTTGGTTTACTCACAACACAACATAACATAACATAACACCTGCTGAAGAAGTAAGAAGAGACCTAAATACCACAAAAGATCCGTGACTATAGGACCATGAAGCAACAACACCCCTCGAAAAAAAATACAATTGTGCCGAACGAGATACACCCTGAAGCAAAAAAAAATACTCCTAAAATATATACGGTAATTATGCCTTGATATATCTTGCCACGTGAGTCACAACAAATTAAACTATTAAAATATAATTACACCCCAAAGACACAATGGCACTGGAACATTTCTCCTCGTAAAAAAATACTAACTATATAATAATTATATTCGCCAGATTAAAAAAGACAACTATCATTATAAACCTATAAAAGAAAAGTAACCATACTCATAATATATTCCATAACAAGACGGTTCCCAAGATGAAAAAAATATAACAATAATAATAATAATAAATAATAATAATAATAATAATAATAATAATAAAATAAAAATACCACTACTACTACTACTAATAATAATAATAATAACAATAATAAAATAAAAATACTACTACTACTACTACTAATAATAATAATAAAATAAAAATACTACTACTACTACTACTAATAATAATAATAATAACAACATAAACATACGAGTAAATAAATACTATCCACACGAGACTAGTGCAACACGAGTGGGAGGGATTCACGTGCAAGGTCACCGTATAAGATGAGAGAGAAAAGACACGCCACTCCAGATTAGATAATGGTCATGTCAGTCAAGGAGGTAATAAGGTGTGTATGTGTGTATGTTTATGTGTGTGTGTGTGTGTGTGTGTGTGTGTGTGTGTGTGTGTGTGTGTGTGTGTGTGAATCGAGTCCTCCAAACTATGCCAAGAAACAGACATCTCAATCGCTAACAACAGACCTAGGAGGGAAGGAGAGAAGATAGGAGGGAAGATGGGAGGGAAGTAGGGAAGATGGGAGGGAAGGATGGAGGATAAGAGGGTAGAAAGGAAGGAAGGAGAGGTGTAAGAAGCTGTCAACTTAACTATAACTCATCCACTCCATCACTATGCTGACACATGCTACACTTTTATTTCATCCACTTGGGAGTACTTCTGTCACTAATGTCTAAACTTGCATATCATCATCATCATCATCAACCATTATTTGAGTACATTCACTATTATCTTTTTATTCACTAAGAGTACTGTACTTTCCCTTTCATCATACACTCTATCTACTTGGTTCACTTCCTGTACTTTCCCTTTTTAACTTTATAATTCCTTGTTTTGGATTTTTTTTATCTCAGTACATTATATGGAAATCCCTTCATTCAACATGTATAGGGTAATTATATAAAAGTCCCCCAAGTTCATCCAATTGATCAAGGCTATCCAATTTACTCAAAAGACAAGTATGTACTAAAACATCCTAGTTATTCAGTGTGTTAGTGTTGGTCACATAAACTCGCAACCCAGTAAACAACAACAACAACAACAACAACAACAGCAACAACAGCAGCAACAACAACAACAACAGCAGCAGCAACAACAACAACAGCAGCAAATGTAATTCAGCCGTGTTAGTGGATGCCAAGAAAACACGGGCCAGTAACCTTCCTCCATTTCCGGACTTCCTCCCCGGGATTAATTCAATGCACTGTCTACCGTTGAAGTTGGAGGTACCGTATTACAACTTCCCTCCTCTAACAAATAAATCACCTTGCTAGTTTATAATGATCATAACGTTATACTCAGGGAAAGACGGACTAGTTTTGATATGACTCGAGATAACACTTGGGGTCGTATCTGTCCACCTCGTTGCCAATGTTTTGTGTGAGTGTGGCCAAGTGACAGTGGTGGGGGGAAACACGTGCCAGGTATCCGTTTCAGGTCTGCACCGCTGTACTGCACACGGACCCTTGCACACTGACCCGTACAAGACCCTGCCAACTGCGTTCTACTCCACATAATCTGATATCACACACTGGTAACAAACAACGGGGCTGCTGGTCGGGTATTAGTATATTATTGATTTGTGTTGTGACTGACTTGCTGGTGGTCAAACATTTATATATTAACTTGTTTGACGTGATGATAACTACAGTATATATATGGGATCTTTTAAAATATAACCCCTAGTTGGTAAGGAGTTAATTCTTCCTCAAAATATCAGCAAAACAGCAAACACAAAAGGGTATCTGGTTTCGTACCAATACAGCACAAGGAACTGAGGGAATACGCATCGATGAGCGAAGAAATCTGGTACTATGGTGTCTTTAAAAGCAGCTGACAAATGGTAATAAAAAGGCAATATTTCACGATTAGGATCAACTAGAAACGATAAATGGGAGACAGAGCAAGGAGTGGAAGCAACTGTATATCATATCCTCACTGCAACGAAGATGAGAATAACACGTGCAAAGGAATGAATGACACACTGAGAAGGAAGCAAGCAAGCAAGCACACCATTAATCATTTAACAGCAGTACCATATGTCAGGCGAGCCATTATCGACACAAGATTATCAAGGATGTGTTGTTGTGTGTGTTGTGTGTTTCCAGTTTTCATGGTTACGTTATAGGATGTGGTTAAGGCATTTGGTTATTAAATCGCATCTCTCTCGTTATAAGAGCATTTATCCACTGGATTTATTTCAAGGATTTATTTATTTAACATGGATTTATTATCAAGGACAATGTTGAAAATCATCGTGAATAATTTTCGGATACTAATCAGTTTCTTATTGTCTCTAATTATCCACTTCTGATAAAAAAAAAAAGTTCTCAGAGTATGTCAGTATATACAGAGATAAAATAGTCCCCCAAATACACAGCAAATTTGATAGCATTTTTTTTTTTCCCACAGGAGTAAATGGGATCACACAAGTCACTGAGTCCGTTCCCACATAAATTGTATATTGACCATTGGTAGTGGTTTCAGGAAAGCTACTAGAGAAAATATGGAAGTAATTTTTTTTCACGCGTTTTTTTTTTTTTTTTTTTTTTACTACTGGAGAGAAATAATGTTTACAATACTTGAATAATGTTAAGATAACTATATGAAAACATGAATAATGATATAAGGGACTTTATATTTCAGACTCGTCATTGGGGATTAAAACATCTCATCGATTTCCACTCATTGTCCCAACTAACCAACATATATATATATAAATGAATCAGATACAAATTATGCAAATATGAATCACCCGTGGACTAAACCCATGACACACACACACAATATGACAAAACATCACATGTGAGTATCCCAAGTTTGGATGTTATGTGCCTCAGAGTTTAGAGAGAGATGCATCACCCTACATCACCCCTATAACGTAATACTCATGGAAACACACACACACACACAACCCAGGAAGCTAGATACTTTTTACAGGTCACGATAAATACTGCATATATTAACGTTAAGGGTTTCTCACACGAGCACCTACTTCCTTCGTCCTCTGTCCTTCATCCTCCAACCTCAGACTATATATTATGCACCATTCAACATCAAGAGGGAGGAAAGATGAAGTAGGTTGGAGGAAAGATGAACTAAACTGGAGAGAAGATGGACCCGAGTTTGAACAGAGGACGAAGGAAAAGGTACCATGATGATACCCGGATGATGTTGTGTATTTACTATAGTCCGCCTCCTGGTGGGGCCACGACTCCACTTGTAGTCCATGGTGACGGTGTGTGTTTGGAGGGGGAGGGGGCGTTGGTCATGTGTCCCTCCTTCCACTCATGCAGTCTATAAGAGGTTGAGGATGACGTCTGGGCTGAATCCTGGGTTGTCCTCTCTATACATCCTCATCACACATACACACACACATATAAGGGCGTTGGGACTCGTATGCAGGACCTTTTCTTCTTCTCCTCCTTCGACGTGAACGAACTGATCATCGGTGTCCCTAAGAAGCCCCAAGTATTACACTGGTACACGTGCCGGAGTTTCCACGTGTTTGTTTGTTTGTCCTCATGGATCAATTATCTTATTTTCCAGCTTCACTAAACACCAGGAAGGCTCACTATAGCCGGCACTCACAGCTTCACTAAACAAGCTGTTAAAATAGAGGGTAGTAGTGGAAGAGCCGAATATATCACAGTTGTTCATGGACGATATGCACACCGATACTCAAAAGATTAAAGATACCACTGCAGAACTGATTTTCCAGTGTTAATACTGAACAAAATAACGAAACAGTGATCTGGGTTACGGAACACAATGAAGGTTGTGGTTGAGTGCATACACTGAATCACGTGGTGGCTGTATATTGCAGACTGAAGGGTGCGTCTGTGGAGTTGGAACCAAACACACAACAGCTATACTAATAAATCGGCAGTGAGTAGACAGCCCCTTGATGACTGTAACTGAGGTGGCGACACAACCCCCACACAAGAGGCGGCGGACTGACACACCCACACCTCCCCCTTCTTCGAGAGGCCGCGTGGCACTGGAGCCTCTAAGTGTCACTCGGGCGTGGGCGGTGGGCGTGGCTGGCTGGTGTGGTGTGGGCGACCTACACCACCCTACCTACCTCACCTTCACGTGCGTCAACTCTAACATCATCACTATCGCCATCTCCACACGTCCTCGAGCGCGCACCCCAAAACACGCGTCGTCCAAGGAGGCGGAGCGTGTGTGCGTGCGTGTGTGTGGGTGGGTGGGGTGGCTTAATATTGGGTGTGGTGGCGTGCGGGGTGTCTTAGTATAGGGCGTGGTGGCGGGTGTGTGGGTGTGTGTGGTTGTGTCGGCAGGAGTGTGGTTGTGGACTGGTTGAGTCAGTCGTCAGTGTGTCACTAGTGGTGGCCAGTATACCTCTCCCACCACACCCACCATCACCTCCACATACTTTACCCCCCCCCCCCCGCCCTTGGCACCCTGGCTTACATGCTTCCTGCCGGTGACGCAACACTATCACGTATCCCCTACACTCCATTGACGACATCAAAACCAGGGAACAAGACACCCAGGCATACATAACACACCCTCTGCCAAGTTCAAGCAAAACCTAGAAATTCATCAACTATACTACATAACTCATCAATGGCTTGTCAATGTTACTAATGGGAAGTGTGGGAAGTTACGTCTCTCATAGGTACCTAAACCATCGACCATATTTGCGTAATAACAAGGATGAACCGATAAAATGACAAGTGGAAACCAACATAAAAAACAATAACAGTGAGAACAGTAAAAAAACAGCAACAACAGGAAGACCATCAACAACAACAACAAACCTCTGGCAAGGGACACCGACAATATTTCCACTCCCACCACTCCATCCAAAACTCCAAATACTAAGACGATGAGTTTCTTTGAGCGAGGTCTCCCCCGGTTCACAAATATACATCTGTGGCTACTACACTCAGACTCTTATTTTTGTACCAACGATATCTGTACTGCACCATCACCAATGTCTTTGTTATTACCTAAATTAGTTGTTATTACTTTTCGCATTACACAATTCGATGCGCCTCATGTAACCGTAAAACATAATCGATATATATGTATCAGTTATCAACAATAAACAAAATGTGTACGATCATAGATGAAGCACAATAAATTTTTGTTCTTCAACCTTATCAAAAAAAGTTTCCTTCTGGCTGTATAATATATTCCCATCAGGAAGTTATATTGTAAGACGACAGCAAATTATTCTTCACAAAATGAGGCAGAACAATTCTTGTATAAACTCACGTACAGTATATTGCAGAGAATAAATGATCGCTTAAACATGTCACAGAGTAGAAGAGAACAGAGGGAGAGAGAGAAAAAAAATAGAGGTAGATAAAAGAGCAAGGCGACAACAGAGTGGAGGCTGAGTAAAGTTTGATGATACTCTGTGTAGCAGTCTAAGTAAAGAGTAAGAAGATATAATAGACTTCATTTCCCCCTATACATCACATTAATAATTGCCTTTAGCATCAGGTGAGCCGTCCATGTAAGCACCACCTATCTATCTATCTCTGACTGAGTTTACACGAGCGAAACCTTCAACAATACAAAGGTAGTGGGTTGACCTCACGATCTTTCCCACGGCTCACTACAGTTACGACCCTCCTCCCGTACAACTGTTCTCATAATATATACTTCCTTACCTTTTCACATTGTACATATAAATGCAGTTGTTTTTTTACATACATATACCGAACCTATATAAAGTACATAAGTCATACCAAGTTAGGAGGTCAATTTCACTTCATTACATCATGGCAAAAAGCGATTAATCATTATTATGCATTCAGGCTGACATTTTTTTGCACTTTATAAAGATTTGTGACACAGTATACTCCAAAAATACTTATTGACTTCACCATACTGAAGCAAAATTACATATTCTGAATGCCAATAATACTCCATACAGCCTGAATCTCAAAATGTTATAAAAGCCAAAAAAATGCATATTATTTAGTTAAGACTTAGACGATCAGTTTCGAGACGATGGACAAACATCACCAAGCAACGATACTGATTGTGTAAGCCAGATTTTAGATAGCGCGCGCACACCCACACACACACACACACATACGAAAACACGCATACCTATAGGTCATTAATTTGTCTTTCCACACACATAACCGTATCTTTACACACACACGGTCATATTTTTTCACATACATGGCCATTTTTACACACACACACACGTACTTTTTTTCATAAACACATGGCCATTTTCTTAAACAAACATGGGGGAGAATTTACAAGCAACATTGGCCAACGTAAACTCGAAAAAAAACTTGGCAACCGTCCACACAGTCCAAAACTCCATATAACAACAATAGGTAGAGACATGCAGGGCCGGGAGGAGGGCATCATCAATATAATATAAAAATAAATAAAAGGAAGGGCTTTTTTCGTAGAACCATGTGACGTCATATTCAACAGAAACTTTTTTATATATTTTTAAATTATTATTTTCATTTTTTTTTTTTTTTTTTTTTTTCAGTGAGCGTCCGGACTTGTTGTTTGTTATATGGACTTGACTTAAACAGATATACTGGCACACACACACACCAAGAGGGCAGCACTGACAGCGAGGGTGAGGAGTGGGAGGCTTGGAGGGGCAGGGGGGCGTGGTGTGTCCTGCTGAGGGGGTCTTCGAGGGGGTGATTGTGGTTGTTGAGGTGGTCTTGTTGGTCTCATTGGTGCTGCCTTGCCTCGTCTACCCTAGAATAAACACACGCACACACACACACACACACACACACACACACACACACACACACACACACACACTACAAGGTCATTCCAACATCATATTTTCCACCGTAGAACTTATCATCAATCCCACGACATCAATAAATTAATCATCATCATTATCGCAATTATAATTCTCTCTATTTCTAAAACACCTGGGACGATAAAGTTTGTCTTAACTGATTTTTTTTAGGAATACAATGTCATCCAAATACACACATTAAGCAAATACTCAGATGAATATAGGCAATCGTGGTAAATAATAATAATAAAAAAAATGATCGTTCCACAATGGCAATGAATATGATGGTAAAGAGATAATGATTATTTCGATTCCCTTAACTTTAATACTATGTTCTAACCTATGACATTATTTCCTTGTTGTAAATATTTTCCTTTCGATACAACTTATACCACGTTTGTAGGTCAATACATAAACTACTGTACATACAAAAAAGTTGTACCTACACTGACACACCACACTCTTATATATTTCAACAACCAGACTTTCTTTCAAATGGCTACCCAAATATTTCTCCTCTAACAACAGTAACTAATATCAAAAGGAAGTTGAGTCCTGTAATCAAAATATACGAAGCCAATGTACAATACCAATCCAAAATTTCAAGTCCACCCAGACGGGACCAAGTGAAAGAAAAGTTACCTAAATACTGCAATTACTACGTGACAAGAAAACAGTAAATTTGCATTGTATATTCGTTAATAAGAAGGAAAACACATGACACTCATTGCATTAAAAATTCAATATGCTTTTTTTTTTCGTGCATTTACTTCACTTTGTCCATCCTGTCTATATAGATATACTGATGGCTAGAAATTGATATGAATTGGATTGTACTTCATCCTCCTCGGTAATACCTCGTCTGTAGCGAGTGTTGTGAGGACTGTTCACCTTCCACTGTAGGAGAGATTGAGTTCCCTAGTGACCTACTCTTATAGAATGGTGAACAAAGGAGCCACATTAGAATTAAAGGCAAGGAATATTGGTCCCAGTGTTTCTCATGGATAAGGATCACATCAGTGTAAAGTTAGGTATAAATGTCTATGTTTCCTTCTGCCAGTCGATAACTCACTATTATATTGAGGTAATGGTAGGAAATTTACAACTGCGATATAATGTCAATATACAAATCCTCAGATATAAAAATTATATATTTTTCTTTTCAAAGTATTTACGGTGTTAATTTGAAGACATATTCAAATACATAACTGAATACAATTTACAGTTATCAATGCATTTTTATCTCTGAAATGGGCAGATGAAACATAACTTTTGTCTCAATCAGTACACACTTTGCCCTCTTGTTGTTACAGTGTAAGGTTACTGTTGTATTTATTTTTGTTATGATTCCCTCACCTCCGTCCACGCTGAGAGGAGGGACAGGAGTTGTGTCAGGTGTGTCGGTGTCAGGTGTGTGTCAGTGTCATCTTTTATGGACGATTTCCTTACTGGCAATCGTCGGTTTTAAGCCATGTGTCATCTAAGAAAAGTGTCTTGTCTTAGGATTACGTTATTGTGTAAAGGTGGTGTCGCATTCAGTAAATCATCCTCAGTTTCTACTCATGATGGAAGTTCAGTCAACAACAAACAACCTTGAAGCTCTAAATATTCTTAAAGATGTTCATGTTTACCGAATGACTATGATAAGTATAGCATGAAGAAATGTGACACCACTTGAGAAATTACTGTGATAATAATGTGTTCAACAGAGCCAACAGTATTATGACAAAGTGATTTTTTAGTGATTCATGTGACTTAACTATGAGTTAGCAGTGACAGATGGAAGTTTATGTGTTGCCTATACTATGTAATTTTATGTAACCTAGAGTGTGTATATCTTAGTGTACGAATATGACATCAAGGAGAGGGGTCTAGGAGCGGGGAGGGTGTTTATACCTTGCTCAGATCAGCCGAGGTGTCGTCCGAGATGTCAAACACTTCCCCAGAGCGCAGGAGATCTTCATCTGTGTCGAATTCGTCGAAAGAGTCGCTGCTGGAGTTGCCCAAGTCGTCCTCCTCCCGCTCAGCGATGGGTGCCGTCTTTCTAGCCTTGGGACCCATACTTAGACTCAGAGCCTCGAGGTGCTTCTCAGCCTTTACAGCGATGGAGGCAGCTGAGGTGGAGCGTTGTGCTCGGCAGGAGAGGTTGAGGGAGCGGTCAGGGGAGGTATCTAAGGTTCCACCAGGGGTGAGGGACCTGCCACGTTGACCTGATACCCTGCTGGAGGAACGAGACTTGATAACGGTGCTGTAGCGGTCAAGTGTGTGGTCGCTTTTCTTGAGGAACTTGTCAATTTGTCGGCTAAGGTTGGCAGACTGGGCCTCAGGGATGGAGTAGGCCGGTTGTACATCCACGTGTTTGTGTACCACGGCCTCCTGCCCCAGTCTGAACGTAAACCCAGCATTGAACACCACGGGGTCATGGTCCTCTGTATTGTCCAGGTCATGGTACCGTCTTGGGGCATCAGGTACATAAGACCGCCGCTCGGGAACAGTATCAGGTACATAAGACCGCCGCTCGGGAACATGTGGAAACTCGTGACTGCTGCGACTGAAGACAGACGGCGGGTTGGAGCGATCCTGAGTGATGTAGGGCGAGGGGCCGTGGACGACGCTGCCGGGAATATAACCCTGGTGAGTCCTGGTGGAGATGTTGTAGGGGAAGCGAGGGGAGGAGGAGAGGTAGGAGTGTGTGCCGGGGATGTAACCAGGGAAGGCGCCCGCTAGGCTGGGAAACACGGGCGGCTGTGGAGGCTGGTGGTCCGGGTAGCGACCGTTCATGGCGACTAAGTCCACATGTCTTCTGCTACACTATACACTCATGACGTGGTATAGTGTTGTTGTTGTTGTTGTGTCCACCACAGTCCTGCCGTCTCGCACACCACCACCAAACTGACACACCCGTCCCAGCACTAAACTTAGCTGCCCACGCCCTCACGCTGCTACCACGTCGCGCCGCGCCTCACCCTCGCGCACACGTAAACCCGGAACAATATCACCTCATCTCATCTGACACAGCCTCACAATCACACCAGTACCTACAACACCATCACACCACAACACGAGTAACTACCACACCATCACACCAGTACCTACAACACCACCATCACACCAGTACCTACAACACCATCACACCACCACACCAGTACCTATCACACTACCACACCAGCACCTATCACACCTGACACCACCACACCACCTCACTAGTACCTACCACACCATCACACCAGTACCTACCACACCACCACACCAGTACCAACTCCACTTGACAACACCACACTACAACATCTACTTTATTGCTACCAGACTTGAACCACTAACAGACTATATAGTACCTCACTACTACCACACCATATACCACCAGACCATTACCTACCACCACCACCCCTTCTACACTTATCACCACTATTACCTTTTGGCATTAGACCATACATAACACAAGTACCATACACCCTACCTACCACCTCACTCAAAATAAACTCCAGTGCCACAAGACTTTAACCAATTTAATACCAAAAATAACACTAATACCTTCACTTTTAACAGTACTACTACATCATAATTATCTACACCTATTAATGTATCTCAGTAAATTATGCTAAGTGTTTTATTTAGGGGGCCTACTGTATAAAATGTTTTATAATGGGACCACTAGATCCATCACAACAACAACAACAACAACCACTGGGACAAAAACAAACTGAATACTGTATATAATTTTTCTATGTATATATTTTTCCTATACTGAGGGAGGAGGGGACTATAGGAAAGAAAGCCACTAAAGGTAAAAAAAAAATTAATAAAAACTTAAGAGGAGTCCAAAATCCTGTCCAATACCACCACCTATACGATACCCTCCCTACCACACCACCATCACCAATACCTACATACCATACTCTACAACAAACAATACCCACACCAATACCAGTACCCAAAACAGTGCACAAGTAACATTCCCAGGGTGTGTTTCACTTCCTATTCTCACAGTCTTGCCAACTCTTTTTTATTATTATTTCTGTTCATTTTCAAGCAGTTGCCAAGACTATTATTTTGTATTTGGGTGGAGTCTATCCATCTTCATCTTTCTCTTGATTTAAATAATTACGAGTATCACCCCTTCTTTCTATTCTTTCTACAAGTTAATGTATATATCATTAATTTTAATAACTCTACAACTTTCTCTCGTTCACCAGGAGCGTTGATGAAAAACAGTTGCGGTAAATATATCATCATGTGTTCATGTGTGTGTGTGTGTGTGTGTGGGTGTATGTGTGTGTGTGTGTGTTAAATAAGTAGGTGAGTGTTTTAAGTTCACTTTCCTTTCATGTACCGACTCCGGATGAAGACCACATGTGTGTATGTATGGCCTTCGGTCTTGCCCAACTCAAAAACACACAAACCGAACTCATGGCACCCTGGTAAAAATGTTGATACACGATGGGATATTAATGCAGATACTAATTACAAACTATACAGTGTTACAGTCGTCCACAACCCTTGATGTTCTGATGCACTGTTAAGAACCTGGTGGCTTCTGATTCCTCCTGACTATGCCACGAAACAAGCTCTATCCATATGGGTGATGTTTCGTGGCTATAGTTGTAGGACTCGCTAACCTCCAATATTTTTACCACATTACACGGTCCCTTAAGACAATTTTATCTCCTGGGGTTTTAAACTTGTGAATGATTGATGATTTCTGTCAGTGACTATACGTTCATTGTCACTCATTAGATAACGCTGAGTATAGTAATAGTGGTGATAGTGACACTTTTGATAATGAAATGACATAAAAAGGCAATAGTGATAGTGGGAGAAGTGATAAGAGGTGAGAGGTGTCAAACTAAAGAGACGGGTAGAAGTGGGTGTGAAAAATCTTTAAAAGGCTATAAATAAACTGACTGACCAAAGAGAAAGTAAAGGGGAATCATGAAAAGTGAGAGGGGTAACAATAAAATAACTTACTCCTAGTGACTGTGAGAGAATTTATGAGAGCTGCAATGAGAGAATTTATGAGAAGATGAAAGAGTTATAACTAAATAACCTAATTGTAGCCACAGTGAGACAAGTTATGAGAGGTGAGAGAGGATAAAACTTAAATAGCCTGACGGTAGTGAAAGTGAGATAAGTTACGAGTATGAGAGATGCGAGAAGTAAAATTAGTTAGATACGATGAGAAAAGTGAAAGTGAAGAAAAAGTGAGAGGGATAAATATGGAAATGAGGATAATTATGAGAGAGAGAGAGAGAGAGAGAGAGAGAGAGAGAGAGAGAGAGAGAGAGAGAGAGAGAGAGAGAGAGAGAGAGAGAGAGAGAGAGAGAGAGAGAGAGAGACTACCACCTTCGCCAGCTGGCCACGTCTCCTCCTCCTCCTCCTCCTCCTCCTCCTCCTCCTCCTCTTCTTCACCGTACAACCTTGGCACTATAAACCAACCTTGAAATCCACATATACGTCCACACGGCCTCCATCAAACTCATTGACGCCTCACACACCCATAGTTATCTAATGGCACTAAAATATTTCAAGTAACACACACACATACACACATTCTTACACTTATAAAATACACATACATACACATTCTTACTTACAAAATACATATACATACACACTCACACACACTTACTAAACACACACACACACACACACACATATATTCTTACACTTACAAAATACATACACACTCACACACACTTTCAACACACATACACACTTACTCTTACAAAACACACACACACTTGCAAAACACATACACACACACACATATTTTTTTCCATTGTCATACAAATTGAAAGCTATTTATTATACTGCAATTGACAGCATGTATTTTCAGCCTCTTTTCACTACAGGTAAATGATTTATATTTATGCACGTAATTGCTTTACCGTGTTAAAATTTACACACACAATCATCTGGACACGGGTGATTATTTAGTTACAAAAAAAAAAGTAAAAAAAAAAAAAAAAAAAAAAAAAAAAAAAAAATATATATATATATAATAAAAATAAAGTAAAATAAAACAAAATATAATAAAAAAAGTAAAATAAAATAAAAGAAAAATGAATAATATATAAAAAAATAAAAGCCAGAATAAAGACAAATGTTCATACTTCACTGTGACTTATTTATATTTTCCTTCCTTCATTTTACCAGACTCGCCTCTGAGATAAGTAAAAGCCATCGTGGTATTGCAAAACATTTCTATATAAAAAAAAAACGAGACCAAACAGCTATAAGTACAGAGCATCACAAGACCACATGTGCTATTATCAACACACACACACACACACACACACACACACACACACACACACACACACACACACACACACACACACACACACACACACACACACACACACACACACACACACACACACACACACACACACACACACACACCCATATCTACCTATACAGTATTCTCTTGAAATATATACAAGTATGTGCAGTTGTATATTGTATTACTTAATTAAACACACATGCACACACAAGCAATCATATGAAAGGTTAAATTTATATTCAACACACACTCACACACACACACTCACACACACTCACACACACACAGACACACACACACACAAGCAATGATATGAAAGCTCAAATCTATATTCAACATCCACTTTCACACACACACACACACACACACACACACACACACACACACACACACACACACACACACACACACAATTGGCTAGGTAATGAAGGTATAGTTAACAGTCAATATCCTAACGTGATCTGGATGTTAAGTAAGTTCCCTTCCTAAACGAATACTCAGAAGAATGGAAAGCACATTACTTAATTTTTCTCTCACTAACACCAACTGAAAATTATCTTGTCGAAGGTGAAATGAACAACATCCATCATCCAAAGGTATAAAATAATAATAATATGGGTAGTAAATACAAATACAAATTGTGACGTGTTCTGTATGATGATGATGATGTCTCCTTTCTGACGTCACAATGTCCAAATTAACAAACAGAGGGATACAATTATGTTTTTTATGATCGCTTACTGAAAATAATGTTGTTGTTGAATGGAAGAAGCAACATTACATTTATCATTCAATGGCATAACATTATATTACTTTCAATGGGCTATTAAGTGGGTGCCAGAGTAGGGGGACAGGCTTGGGTAGGTTTTGGGGGGGGTGCGGGATTAGGGGACAGGCTTTGGGAGGTTTGGGGGTGTGTGGGAGTATGGAGACAAGCTTGGGGAGGGGGGAGGGTTAAGGGTGTGTGGGAATAGGGGTACAGGCTTTCTACCCCCCCCCCCAAGCCTGTCCCCTAATCCTGCACCCCCAACTCCCTGCCCCAAGCCTGTCCCCTACTCCCGCACCCCCTTAAGTAACTCTCTAATACTCAGAAGATTATTTACATGTTCATGACTATTATTATTTATATATATATATATATATATATATATATATATATAGGTATTATTTCAAGTGGTTAAGGTATGTCATTATAACCCTTCATTATATCCTTCCATTGTATATATTAAAATGATGAAAGACACACACATAATACCGCCATTCCTTCCACTGTCATCATTATTATATATATCACCATCAATGTCATCATCATTTTTACCCTTTTGTCCCATACACACATACACACACACACACTCACACACACACATATATTATCTCTCCTTCACACACACACACACACACACTTTCTCTCTCCCTCTCCCTCTCTCCCTCCCTCCCCCCCTCTCTCTCTCTCTCTCTCTCTCTCTCTCTCTCTCTCTCTCTCTCTCTCTCTCTCTCTCTCTCTCTCTCTCTCTCTCTCTCTCTCTCTCTCTCACACACACACACACACAGCCTCTCCATTGTAATGTTCCAACACAAAGGGAATCAGCATACTAACATTTACCAAGCCGCCATCTCTGTCATTGTAGCATCATACCACAACTACCACTACCATCATCATACCATAACTACCACTACCATCATCATACCATAACTACCACTACCATCATCATTCCTACCATACTCTCCCTATAACACTACCAACATAACAACCATCATACTTTCTTTAATTAAGGACCCTGTAATCGTGTATGAGAATTGGAGGCATCTGATTCCTTCTGACTATGCCACGAAACAAGCTCTCTTTTCCATAACATAGGTGGTGGTGTTTCGTGGTAATCTTTGAAGGACTCATTTACCTACAATTTTCTGACAACATCACTGGGTCCCTTAAAACATCATCATCTTCATCATTATTATTTTCCCCTCTTAAACCACCATCATCACTACCATACCACCACCATCATCATCACCCCACTCTTAATAACACACACCACCACACCTCCTCCCAACACCACCCCTGAAATCACCGACTGATATAAATGGTGTGTGTGTGTGTGTGTGGTTTGCTTGGATTGGCCGTATTGGTTGGTTTGTGGAGGTGATGATGGTGGTGGTGTTGAGGTCGCTTGCTTGCTTGCTTGCTTGCTTACTTGCTACACAGTCAACAACATCGCTATGGCATCACAACAGCCAAGGTCACACACTCAACCAATGATTCTGTAGATACTTGGTGGTCCACATTCGATGGTCGTCCATAAGAAAAATATAAATGAAAATGCATAAACGCTAAACTATATCATGATGAGCAAAAAAAAATATTCACATTATATTCGACCAAACTTCGCAATATAAATCTTTAGATAAACAGAATATTCATATCAAACTCCTGATCTTCAAATGCAAAATATATGCAAGAGTGATTAAGAATTTATGCTCTAGTTCCAAGCTTTGCAGTGTTGACCTTCAAAATACAACTCTGCAGATAAAAAAATTGAATGAGCGCGTGCCCAAGTCAGTGGTATCAAGGCTTTGTTGTTGTTTACTCAGGCGGCAAGCAAAGCAAACATGAACCGGGAAAGCTGTGGCAGATAATAAAAATTGAGTGTGTGTGTGTTTTCCAAGACGTGGTGTGTGTGTGTGTGTGTGTGTGTGTGTGTGTAATAATAAAACAAATAAAAATGTGTGTGTGTGTGTGTTTTCCAAGACGTGGTGTGTGTGTGTGTGTGTGTGTGTGTGTGTGTGTGTGTGTGTGTGTGTGTGTGTGTGTGTGTGTGTGTGTGTGTGTGTGTGCCCTTGAGTGCTTTCCCTTGGCCCACCTTCTTCCTATAACAGCAGGTCGAGGGAGGAATGAACGCTGGTGCGGACAAATAGATGCCAGCAGATATCCCGGTCCATCTTACAACACCCGCTTTGGTAGATAGATAGAGGTCGATAGATGTGGCACCGGCACAGAGATAATTTCACTCACTGGGGAAGCTGGGCGAGGAGGGAAAAGGGGTGAGGAGGAGAAGCTGGGCGAGGAGGGAAAAGGGGTGAGGAGGAGAAGTTGGGCGAGGAGGGAAAAGGGGTGAGGGGGAGGGGGGAGGGTCCAGCTACAAGCAATGCAAATAATAAATAAATACGTTAAATCTACGTTTCATTATGTTCTTTTAAAATACCAGCTCAGGAGACCAGGAGTAAACTCGTTCAACAATTCAGAACATTAAGAAAAATAATTCAATGGGTGTTCCCTTACAATAGAGACAGCAATAGAGAACCATTGTTTTCTTTTCGCACTGGTGTATACGACAACAAAAGGGTGAAGTGATATTGAGGGGGATGGGATAAGGTCAGGAATAGGCCGGAGGGAGATAGTGTAGTGGGTTGAGAACTCGGGGGTGGAAGGGGGAGGAGTTGGCAGTACAAGGATGGGTTCGGGAAGGGACAGGAGGAAGTGATGGGATCCGTGAGAGAGCATGCAGGGACTGGGGGGAGCGATTGGGGAAGGAGCTGGTGGTATCTAAAGTGGGACTGGGAGGAGAGGGAGGGAGGGAGGTAAGAGAAGGGAGGAGAGGGAAGGAGGGAGGGAGGAGAGGAAAGAAGGGAGGAGAGGAAAGAAGGGAGGAGAGGGAAGGAGGGAGGGAGGTAAGAGAAGGGAGGAGAGGGAAGGAGGGAGGGAGGGAGGTAAGAGAAGGTAGAACAGGGAGGGACATCAGCAGGTAGAAACAGTAGCCAAACCAGTAACATGAGAGGAACAGCATAGCAACACTCACGACTCTATCTAATAATACACAACAACAACAACATTATCTTACATTAATTTATAACAATACCCCACGATACTGTTAGCGATCACTGAACCTATGATAACACATTATTTACCCAAGAACTGTCAATAATTTAAACGAAACATAGAACACTTCGGGATACTTTTAAGCTATCGAACCTATGCCAACATATTATTTGCTTAGGAACTAACCAAAATTTCAGCAGCATTACCAGTAACGAACGTAATAATAATATGAATACACGTGATGTTGTTAATATCTATAGTGCCAGAGTTTTTCGAAATTAATAATAAAACAACGAACAATAACATCAGCAAATAACACCCAAAAGTCATGCATCTCAAATTATTTTAGGGGAAAGTGGAACGCTACTGATTCCACCAAACTATGCCACGAAACAAAATCAATATTATTAACACAATGGTCATCTGTTTCATGGCATAGATTGGGTGAATCATTAGCCCACCTTTCCACCACCCAGAGAGTCAACCCTCAATACATGCAACACATCTCACAACATTAGATAGAAAATAGGCAATAAATGGTTTTCCTTGCCTTACCTGTTCGTAGTTGCAGCTGTGTTGATTCAGGTGATGCTGTGGCAAGCTTGTGACACAGCAGTGATCCAGATGACACACAGACAGACAGACACAGCGGTATGTGCTAAGCAATGCTAACATCTCTAGGTCGTCAACTTAATATTAATGACAGTAACAGTTCTTGGAATGATGAGTTACAGTAGAAAAAAGTTGAACGAAAATAAACAGCAATAAACTGATAACATACATCTTTAAACCTATTACTGTATATGAATGGTGAAAATACATAGGACCTACATACACACACGGTAATACATAAATAACACTATCAAATAAATAACAGTAATACACAAACAAGAACAATATAAATAAACTGTTGTGTCCTAGTACAAAATAATGAGAGGTAAACACATACACACACACACACAAGTCTGAAAATACACCATAGCATCGAGTTGGCTCACATGACATGCAGCCAAGAGAATGCACAAGAAATATATATATAAACACAAGCACATAAATTATCAGAGACTAAAGAATAAAGAAGACTCTGTTTATTCTCCCTCTACCTTACACTGAATGGTCTTGGTCTCAGATCCTTATTTTAATCATGTATGTGCATCAATAAATAAGAAAAGAAATGAGGAAGATAAGGAAAATGAAGCTATATATAAGTAGGAATGTAAGTACAGTAAGAGATTAAAGTTAGTTTGTGTTTGGTAAGGAAATGCCTGGGAATGTGGCTATATAAGTAGATATATATTAAAGTGTGTGAATAAAGGGACTTAGAGCTTTTGGGGAGGAAATACCAGGGAATGTGACTATACAAGTAGAAATTAAAGTATGTGAATCAAAGGCACGAAGAGTTTGGGAATTAAGGAAGTGACACAGAATCGTATTTGGAATGGTTACCAAATATTCTGTTGGTGGGATGAAAGTATAAAGAGATAGGAATAAAGTAGCGAGTAACAAGAGATAGGAATAAAGTAGCGAGTTACGAGTGATAGAAATAAAGTAACAAGATGAGAGTGTACGAGTAGAGTGACTTAGAGAGTTGTTAAATAAAGTCCAATTATTATGACTTGTTTGGACTTACCCTCGCCTCCAGCTTCTCGTTGTCATGCTTAAGGGTGGTTCTCTCCTTCTCTGCCTTGTCCAGTCTCGCCCGTAGTGTCTCCAACTCATCCTGAAATAAAAACAAATAAAAATAAGGGGTGGTCAAGTTGTGAGCTTAATTAAGGGACCCTGTGATGTCGTCAGAAAAATTGAGAGGTAAATGAGTCCTTCAAATATTGCCACGAAACACCACCACCTATAGGGAAGGAGCTTGTTTCGTGGCATAGTCAGGAGGAATCAGAAGCCTACAATTTTCGTACACATTCACAGGGTCCGTAATTAAGGGGAGTAACCTATTATGGGAAATCAAAAGACTACCGAATGCTCTTTTTTGTATACGAAGCCACTCCATAAAATCGGGCAATAATTGAATATAATAGTTGATGGTAAATATGACCACTGTGGAGTTTATTATCATATCAATATTCCCTATAGCAGTATCGAGTGCATATTCTATATAATAAATCATCTAAAATATATATATATATATAAAATGGAGATCTTCCGTCGTTTCAGTCCTCATTTCCCCTGCCTTCCTTCTTTCCTTTCTTGTAAATGCTTGAACCATCCACGTGTTAAATCCGTAAATAAAACACGGGGAGGGAAATGTCAGTGAACTTGTGGTGGTGTTGGTTATAAGGAACACAAAGGAAATAGTCCACGGATGACACCACACCACACCACTTCTACTACTACTACTACTACTACTACTACTACTACTCAGGTCACTTTCCTCACTCACTATTTTTATAACAAGGACCAGATACAAAGAGCGAGAGGCCAGGGTTCTATATTTGTCAGCAGGAGTTCACTCATGGACATTTCCTGTTCCTCATTCCCTATTCCCATATTCACTAGTCCTTACCAGTGGATGTTTTGTTAGGCCCATTATTATTATTATTATTATTGTCGTTGATATTACACGTCTGAGGACACGTCTGGGAGCCTGTAGTGAAGTGTGTGTCCATGTCATGTGTAGCAGCTTCCTACAGAGTGACGGTACCAGTACACCTCTTAAACAACGTTGGCAACACTCCAGAAAAGGGCAACGAGAGATTTGGGTGTCGTGAGAGTAAACCTGGGTGACACGGGAAGTGGAGTTACGTGACAGGTGAGTGACTCGAGTACAGTGACGTGACACGGAAAGTGAGGTAACGTGACAAGTGATTGACACGAGTACAGTGGGGTGATAAGTTAGAAACGGGAGAGGTTGGGGTTGACGTAATGAGTGACTCAAATGTTGGGTGACTTGAAAGAGAAACAGACAGTGGATAAACACCCAACAATTTACTACAGAACACAACAGCTTCCAAATCTTCCTGGTGGTATCAATAGCTGCCGACAGATGGCGTTGGGGCCGCCACACAATTACTATATCATCGCTACCATTATATATATTTTTTCCAAACAGTTATCACAATGTCGGTGCGTAGGTTAAGATGGCCACCGCCTCGCTAAATCAACCACATCAGAAAAATAAATTAGTAGGATGTCGACTCAAAACATAAGGGAGGAGACGTCACTCACAATAAATTTAAGATCAAGGAATACTCACAACACTGCCCTTCTATTCCCACAACATTATCTCAAAATTCACTAGTAATTGTACTGTATATATGTATGTTACAATGAGAAAAAGGCCTCGTCAGTAATAAAAAAGAGAATGCTTGGTGTTCAATTATTAATACGTTGTGATTTGTAAGAAAGTCCAACACAACACAAACACAACCCGACACACACATATAAAGACAAAGACACACAAACACACACAAACACTGTAGTCAGGACAATACTGGAGGAACAAGCGCTCCTCGTCCCTGCACCCTACTAGCTTCCATTAGATCAAGGACACGAGACTTAATGACAGTATAGTGGGGGAGGCAAGGAAGGGAGAGAGGGGGGGGGAGACTGAGACTGCCTGGGACACACGCTGCTTCTGTGGTTACACGCCCTCTCTCACTCTCTCTCTCTCTCTCTCTCTCTCTCTCTTTCTCTCTCTCTCTCTAGGATACGTATGACTTTTCTATGGTTGTATGTTCCTCCTTTAATAACACGAACATAATATATTTGTTATATAATGTATTCTCTGGAACGTGGACACACTTTTTCTGCTACACAAGCCTTCTTTAAGACACGTCTAACACGCACGAATTTTTTGTGAGATAGTCCATCTCTGGTACACAAAAACCTCTATAAAATTACCTCTAATGTTACGTGATACAAACCTTCACCAGGACAGTAATTCACACACACCCTCTACGAGACATAAGACCATATCACTGGGACAATTTCTTCTCACCTTGAGTTTTAGACAGAAGGGGGAAGCACAATCTCTATATACACTAAAAATAAATATAATAAATCATCCCTACACCAGTTAATAACACATTAAATTCTATAACTATCAGGGACAGTGTATAAATTTTTGAGTGTATCAGGTAAAAGAAAGACGTATTGAAAAAACATGAGGTAAATGTTATGACGACATGGCCCACCAGTTTGTAGTATGTCTGGCACACCCAAACCACTGCCATCTGCCCTCACATTCATTCATTAGACCCATCCATCACATACCAGGGAGAATGTAGAGGGTGGGGTGGGTGGGGTAGGGGCGGAGAAAGGAGGGGTATAGGGGTGAAAGATAGGGGGAGTATAGGGAAGAGAGGGGGTATAGGGAAGAGAGAGGGAGTATAGGGAAGAGAGAGGGAGTATAGGGTAGAGAGAGGGGATATAGGGAAGAGAGAGGGGGTATAGAGTAGACAGAGGGGGACATATGGGGGAGAAAGAGGAAATAGAGAGGGAGAAGAGAGAGGGACGAGAGAGTAAGCAGTAAGAGAGTGAGAAGATTGAGGGATGAGAGAAGGAGAAGAGAGAGAGAGGAAAGGTGGGGGGGAAGAGAGAGGGGAGACAGAGATAGATAGGTTGGTTGGTGAGGTGCAGAGTTGACATGAAACAGAGAAGGTGCCATGACTCTGGGAAGGGTGGAAACGGAGTGAAGAAATCAAGAAAAAGATATAGGAAATGTACAAAGAAATAAAATGACGGACATGAAAAGAGAAATGAATAGAAATGGAAGGAAAGGAAGTACTAAAAAAGTTACGATACAACTGAAGAACAAGACACTGATGAGAACTAAAGACGTATGTGAAACTTTATGTGCGCGTCCCGTAGGTAAACTAACGAGAGGTGAAGGTGCTTGTTTTGTTTTGTTGATTAAATTTGAGAACAAGTTAAAAATTGATAATGAATGGGAGAAAATGCGTGAATGAGTCCAGATGAATATAAGTGTGTGTGTGTGTGTGAATGGCAAAGAGATGGGGTGCCAGGGGTCGCTACACACACACACACACACTATATCTACAGGGTCAGGGTGCCAGAAGCTGCTGTTCATCCCTCCCTCTCCTGTCACACCCATACTGTCACCCTACAAGGTTATTCGGCTCCACCCACACCTCCCCTTCCACCCACACCTACAACTATAACTGCTCCACCTTCACACACATACACTCACACACACACACACATTGACAGACTGACTCCTATTCCCTTCATTCATTCCTTGTTGACTATTTTTCCAACATCACAACTCGTCTTCTGATACTTCCCAAAACATGAACTTCACGACAAACTTCACATGCACTTACTAATCAGAACCTAACACCAAATACTTAACTACGCTACTACACTATCTCATATTTTTATTTTTTTTCTGATATCTACGGAGACAGGTGATGAATACAACAGTAGTGGATTCTGGCCCAACCTACCTGGCCTAAATCCCACCTAACACATTCAACACAGGACTTGGCGCCTCAGAGTGTAAACAAACCCAGAGTACGGACAGAGGTGAGGCAGGTACCCAGGTTAAGATAATAATATGTCTTTACTTTTTTTAATATTCTGTGTTCGTCTTCCATAATGACCTTCGTAATGAGTAAGAAATAATTTATCTAATATAGTAACGGGGTGTACAGTTGCCAGCATTTATAACTGGTACAGGAGAGGAGACTGACAATGCAGGCTGTACTACTTATAAATGCTGGTAACTAGACAAAAGATGGTTGGTTATATTATTTGCGTAATTATAATAGCGAAAAAATGTTACTCTATATTTACTGAGTGTGTGAAAAATGGTTGGGTATATTATTAGAGTAATTACACTTGCGACTAATATAACTCCGCATTTACTGTAAGATAATCCTATGAACTGGAGTAATATTAACCTTTATAGCTTAGTTCCTTAAGGTCAAAAGTTGTGTACAATGCTCAATCTGGCATGTGTGTGAATCTAACTCTGTCAGTGATGTTTCCTTTTCAATAACATTTTACTTCAAACAATTTCACTCGCAGTTGGTGAGCGTCCAGTGCCCAATGGAGTCAAGGGGAGGACAGTGTTGGTAAATCTGGAGCACATGATTCCTCCAAACTATTCCAGGCAACAGACCACCATTATATTTGCTAATCGGTTTCTGTTTCTTGTTATACTGTGGTGGAATCTAGGCACTCCAATGTACCATAAAAGAACTTCTCTAGTTGTTTGTGTGAGGGATGTGAGGCGCCGTGACCACCTGAGTAAGCATTGCTGTCTAATTATAAATGGTGAAGTGAGTGACGTGTGTACAGATGAAATATTAATTCGTGGAAGCAAACACATGAGGTGAGGGATCTCTGCCGTTCACATTATATAATCGTGTGAGAAGAACAAACCAGTCAAGTGTATAATTATTGTTTGAAATGTATTGCATGTATAATTCACATTCATTATCGTTTTGCCGTTTAAGGTGGTAATTCTTGTTTGATATATTGGAGTGCCTTGATTCCTCCAAAGTATGCCATGAAACAGGACCAGAAGAGCAAAAATAATGGTGCTCTGTTGCTTGGAATAATTTGGAGGATTCAGTTGCTCCAGATTTACCAACACAAAACCTCCCCCTTAAACATACACTTCCGTCTCATTGCAGCACTTTCGAGTATTTTAACTATATTACAATATTTACTTTTAAGGTTAAAAAGCTGATTCAAGTGGGTAACAGTTATATCATATATATATTATTACATACTCTAGTTTAGGAAAGTACATATCGAATATAAGCACTGGTTTACTGTACTTTACTTATTTATCGATGTTGCTTCCCTCTGGTGGTAGTTATTTAAAATTAGTCGATCTTGGCTTCCCAGCCCAAGTCGCTTTGAGCGTGTAATATCCTTAGAGTTTGACATCCCGTCCCTTGACAGGTTTACATGAGTCTCTGGAATCCGAAACCCTTTGGAAAAATAGATAAGGATACGCAAACGAAACAATCCCTTTCGCCAGGAGCATTTCTTTAGAAGGTATGATGTACAGTCGCCGACAATGATATACTGTTGTCTGACAGTGTGAGCTTGTTCAATGACCAAGTCTTGAAAACTGGATATCTCGTCACATTCTCGTGTAAGAGAATGTTTAGGGGATGCCGTGGGGAATACATACCTACATTGTGTTGGCAAATTATACATTTCTCTAGAATTAGTAAACACAATCTAGCCTCTTTTTATCATTAGCTGAATAATGTTGCTCCTCGAATACTCTTGGGCCACTAGGGTAGACGAACACACACATATAGACCTAGTTATTACAAAGATGAACACAGTTTATTACTAAGTAGTAACATAGTTTATTACTAAGGATGGGAGGTTCTGTGATCCTAATATCTCGTGTCGAGTGTATGGGTTCCTCACGTTATGGATGACAGACAAACAACTTGAGTAGAGATTATATGTGACGTCTGGGAGAGGACTGACAAAAGGTGAGTGATATTCTGTCTGTCTGTCTGTCTCTACACACACACACACACACACACACACACACACACAAAATAGCAACAATTCGTCCGTATACTACACACTGTAAAGCCTCACATGTAAAAAACTGGAAGCATAGAAACGCGGTGTTATAATAGTAAGCACATCAAGACGAACAATACAAGACCCTGCCTGGATAAACACTAACCGAGGTGGGACAGGAGATGGCCAGAGACTCGTGGACACAGGACAACTGATGGACTAGAGCTGGACTGGACTGACCTGCCACTCTCTCTGTCTCCAAACTCACCAGCCATCTCACCGTTACTAAGGGTCGCTCCACCATCACTCACAATGCTCTCGTCTTCAGGGTATTATACAAGGTCTTAATTAAGGGTGTTGCAGAGGGTCTTTCGAGTGTTACAGAGGGTTTCCAAGGTGTCACAGAGGGTCTTTAAGGTGTTACAAATGGTCTTTAGGATGTCACAGAGGTTTTACAAGGTATTACAGAGGGTCTTCAGGTTGTTACAGAGGAATTTTAGTGTTACAGGGGGATAATAGTGTGTTACAGAGGGTCTTTAGGGTGTTACAGAGGGATTTTAGTGTGTTATAGAGGGTCTTTAATGTGTTACAGAGGGATTTTGAGCGTTACAGGGGGATTATAGGGTGTTATAGAGGATCTTCAAGTATTATAGAGTGTCCACCACACGCGCTGTTCAATAACCTATAGGTACTGTCGTATTTCAAAATGACCTTGAAAGAGCATCACATCTTAGTTACACTTCTAAGTACACAACAACACCTCCGATACACATAAATACTTCTGTAACACCAGCCATCAATAATACACAGCGTCTCCCTGGCACGGTGTTATCACAGTACCAGATTAGAGCACCAATGGCAATGAATGACGGCCAGAGCAACAAGCCATTTCTGGACCTCGTTTTAGGCAACAATAACAACACCTCATATACAAGCAAATTTTCTATAGTACAACACGTAATATATAATGAACGATCTCCTGGTAGGTACACGCTAATCACAAAACATTATATTAATTAAAAGATCAGCATGTGTGAGCGAGGATTATCACAAGTCACTTTTGAACTCTCCTTTGGTTGTACGCTATTATTTCTGAGATGCACACAACACTCTATCATTTATAATGTACTGTATAGGACACTGCACACGCAATACACATCAGCGTCCCTTCCTGGCACACACTGATCACCCTACACCAGGTTAGATCACACCACAGGTAGCCTAGGTATGAACGGTGAGCATCGTAAGTCACCTCTGGCCTCCTGCCTCACTCACCCGTCCGCCCGCCACCCACATCCTGCTCCCTCCCTCATGTTTGTTTACTACGGCGGCGTCTGGCTTCACCGCTCACTTAGCGACGGACAAAGAAGACCAGGCCACTGATAATACAAAAATCTGCCCAGAGTACCTCCTTTCTTTAGCAAGTATGTGCACAGGAAATTATAAAACTCGTTTTCTGATATCAAAGGTAAGCAAACTTTGGGAGATATGTATTAACAGGAAACGTAGCTAAAATGAATTGACATCATTGCCGAATAAATATAAAGTTTATCCAAAATTAAAATCGAATTCTGCTTCGACTATTTCACCTAAAACTGTACTAATCAATGTCCGCCAGTCAGAGCCAATACTACCGAGACACCCTAACACAAACACGGCTCCACACTCTACATTAATTCACCCTTAACACATAAAGATTAAGGCTGACAACTTTTACAACTTCTTGACGATTTTTCTGTCGGATATAAAAACACTCCTGACGTCTAATAATTAACACTACTGTACTTACCATTTAACTCCACACACAAAATGATGCGAGTATAATCTAATATAATTGTGGCAAACTTCATACTATTTAACAAGTCACACAAGAAGACAATATCCCGTCGTGCACGTGTCAACAAAAGGTAATCAAGGCAGGCCACTCACATACCAACATCACCCCTTAGGCCAGTCAACATAAGGGTGTCGTCGATGCTGGCTGATGAAAAGGGGAAGGCGTGTATGTATGAATGTATATATGGGAAAGGCTTGTATGTATGTATATATGGGGAAGGCGTGTATGTATGTATATATGGGTAGTTATGTCCAGTGTGACGCCACATAAGGAGACACCATATATTGCAACATCATAAAAAAAATATTGAACACACTTTGAGATTAAAGTGTAGAGGGGGAAAGAGATGTTTGAGTGGGGAAGGGTGCTACTGATTCCTCCAAACTATGCCATGAAACAACTGCTGGGTAGGGAATCTGTTGTTGAGCAGCATAGTATGGAGGAATCACAAGCCTTCTAGTTCACTCACTACATACGACCCCTCTTAATGTGGTACATATACTGAAAGTGTTGTTGATGGTGTGTCAGGTAGTGGTGATGATGGGGTGTAGTGAGGGGAACATGTTAGCATATGGTGTGTGTGTGTGTATAGGTGTAAGGTGTTTGTATATGGACGTGTGTGTAGATGTAGTGAAGAAGAGAGGTGTGTGTGTAGGTGAGGGGAAGGTGTGTGTGTGGGTGTAGTGAGGGGAAGATATATATGAACGTGTGTGAAGGTATAGAGGGGAGGTATTTGTACAGTATGTAGACGTGTGTGTACTGTAGCTGTATCCTGTAGGTGATGAGGGAAGTGTCAGTATGTGTGTGTAGATGTGGATTTTAGTGTACTGTATATATGAGAGTACGGTAAGTGTGTCAGTGAGAGGGTGGGATAAAGTGCAGGTGTGAATGCATGTATGAAACCAAGAGATGATATGGAGGTTTGTAAAGAGATGTTCATGGGTTCAGACCACACACACGTCATAAAATTCCCTACTACTGCTGACCATATTATGTACGACTGTTTACATACATACTGTACTCACTCACTCACCTGTTTTCATAAGCATCCATCCACCTATCACATTCACCATTTTTCACAGTATATTTATAACTGTGTAGGTGGTGGTTATGGTTGTATAGGTGTTGCTGTGGTTGTAATGGTTGTGACTATGATTGGGGTTATGTGGTTGGGTTGCTTTAGTAGTCTGGTTGTGGTTGTAGGAAATAATTATACTGTATCACTTTTATGGTGATGAAAAATTACTTCCACTACAAATGAAGTAAGATTCTTTGTGAAGAGGTGTATAAACTTTATGCCTTGTCACAATGCTCCATAATTCCATGACCTCTCACATCTCTGCTACCCACAAACTGTTCCATTATACCTTCTTCGTCCCACATGAATCACCTGCCTTATTTCAAAACTTGCTTGCTGCTTCAATACTGAGTCACTATGTCTATTTCCTAATAGGCTAATGACAGCCATACCTGTATAACCATTCCATATAGGAATACACCTGGGAAAATAAACATCCAGCCACCTAATCATCCTGCCTACACATTTCACAAATCTTTCATCTATTACTTGACCTGATCTGACCTCACTCACTTTTGTCTCAATCTTTTTCCTCTGCTTTCCTCTCCCTTCCCAACACCTCTCTATATAAAATATAGATTTATAATACAGATTAAACAACTATAAAGCATGATATATGCCTCACCGATTTAAATGTTAACCAAGTCCCCATAGAATACAAACTACAGTAGTTTAACAGCAAGTGAACATTAATGATAAGTGAGTTTACGTACTACAGGAATGACCTGAGAACCATGCTGTTGAGAGGATCACAGCATCTCTGCTATTGCATTTTGATGGTCTTCCTTGGGGAAACTAATATCACCGCAAACTTATTAATGTGAGTGTACCAAACAATACCTCAACTGATGGTCAGTGTCCTATTTCTCCACCTACATATCAATGTTGAAATAACTCATGGCAAGCTATAAAAAATATTATTATTATTCTCACTGAGGTAACAATTACGGTTTCAATTTTTCCTTAATATTCGACTGCATTAAATAAGTAACCACGAAGCCCATAAAATCTGTTTCCATATTCAATTTATAAGCCTCTGGTTTCTAAGAGATCTAAGCATAATGTAGAACTGAATAAGTACAGTACAGTACAATAAAGTTGTATAAAATCATTGCTTTGTTTATCATCCATAAGATGCTACTGGGGAAATCATCCAACCTTGAGAAATAAGCTGCAATTATCTTAATATCCACTTAGTGCTGTCATGATTTCTCTGTTAATATTTGTGAGGTGCATTTTCATGAAGGTAAAATCCTACAAGATAAAACACCATTACCTAAGTTAAGAAGTCAGTAGTTATCTGACAGTGTGTCCTGAACCATGGAGAAAAGCAACAAAAATTGTCTACTGTATTGTTGGAGAAAAAAACAACAGTGATGTAAGATGTGCTTAAGAGTAAGTTATCACACTGAATTCTAGACCATGATAAAGAGACTGAATTAGTGAGACAAGAGAACAAAGACAGGGGAGTTACAACATTACTGTTTTGAAATACACCGCAATCCTTTCTTCAACATCAGTAATTTTACTTTCGCCTGATGAATGTCATTTTACAAAATCAGAAAGGGGGTTAAATCAATGACATTTTACCCTCTCAACACTTGCTATCCTGGGATATTTTACCAGTTACCAGTACTTATGCATGTCACCATACAAGTACTGTAACATTCAGTAGCTTTGAATATAATAAGAATATCTGTGAGTACAGCCATTAAACAATATTGGGTCAGAAAATTCTATCAACAAATTCATACAGTCTAGCAGCCACTTTAGGAGGTTATTAGTAGCTTAAATTTCATTTCCACACGAGGGATTATTTCAAATCTCACCTGATTACTCATAACTATCATGTATGTACAGTTTCATTGTCAGTCTCCTGAAAAATTCTGCCAAGACTCCCAACCATCCATATAAGGCTTTCCTTAATTACTTCATTACTTAAGGCAAAATCTCCCAACACTTGGCAATTTTACCCATCATCAGGGAATCTCACATGTCTTCCAAATGTTTGATACCACAAATGGTACTCTTGTAACTTTACACAATATTCTTACCTTAGTAGTTCTGAGTTCCTCTTCAGTGCGGTGAACATTAAGGAGTGGTGTGACACGGACCAACAGCCGCCACCAAGGCCAGTCTCGGACACCGATGAACTTTCGCACATTTTTCTGGATACATCTAATGGCTGTCTCTTGTACCTGGCAAGAGGAAAAAGATAATATTTATCAAAACAGTACAAATCAATATTTCATAAATCATTTTCCTGTGTGTTCTCATCATACTGTCATTATGATGTTCTGTTTTTAATGATATCCTAACAGCCTCACATTTTCCTGTCCTGTACCAATATCAATGTCCATCAATGCTTCATAGGTTCACTGTCCCCAGAAGTCATTTGAGTAGCTTGGCTGATGATGGAAAATTGATTTGCTTATCACTATCCTTACATAATGCTGGTATGATGTGAACACTGATTCAAGTACGGATGGTGAAAAGAAATACAGTACTGTACTCCACCATTAACAGTTGCAAACCAAATGACCTTTAGTGGTAAAGTATACAACATTTGCATTTAACTGTTAAGCACCAGATGGTCTGTGATAAAACTGCTATTAATGACAGATAATGGTGGAAATGTAAATGGAAGTAAAAAGAAATAATCCACACAAATGGTGCTGTTTGTGCTACTCAAAACATTGTTATAAATAATACAATTCCATCCAAGATCTACTGTACACATATCTAAAAGTAAATTAATATCAAATGACTATGGTGAAAGCCATTGCACAATGTAAATAACTTTGAATTTGGAATGCAAGTCAAGCAATATTTTGTGTGGTTTGGTCTGTTTATCCTGCAGGTATGGAAATATGTCAAAGATTTAAACATATAAAATGTACAAAACTCACATTAATGGAAATATCACTCTGCCTACCAAGACGAACAACAAATACACAGCTGAAGCCAAGAGCACAGAGACACATAACTACATTGTGTCCTGCACCCACCACCCCCACCACCAGCATAGTCCAACAGGCTATCCTTGTGTACAACTCTGACCCATCATCAACTTCCATAGTGCTGTTTGTTTATAAAAAGGTACTGCCCTGATGCAGATCATAAGTAAGCATGGTTGGTAATCCTCATGAACACTTAAAACACTCAGCATTGTGTGGGTCTGAAACCTAATTCCTCCAGAGGTGTTCGTAATAAACACTCGGCATTGTGTTGGCTTGAAGCCATTTTTCTTCAGTGATATTCATTTTAACTATCTGTTTATTTTTTAAAACAATATGTCTGTACAGTAAAAATAGAGGTACTTTTCCATAGTTTTATAGTTTATAATTTGCCTTATTTTGATATAGTGTGCTAAACTGTAAGTGGAGTTATATAAAACTCCCAATAGCCACTTGGCACATGTACACACCATAGCATTACACATCACTGTAAACAAGCAAATTAGTTGGTGCTATTGCTGCAATAGTTTCTACTCGAGATTAGTACAGTACCTCCTTTGTATTTTAATACCATTTATGTAGCAGAGTATCATAATTTCCAGTGAAAACAAAGCAACTTATTAATAATTAGGCAACTTTTCAGAGATAGAAGATCATTACACTGTGAATGAAAAGCATAATTTCCTATAATGCATGTTGTGTGTCTGCATAGGAGGGCTAAAACTGTTCTTAGTCATGGTACTAGAATCCACAGAATTCAGAGTAAGACTGGGAGATTACCGAGATTTTTAGCCAAAACAAACAATTATGACAATGGCATATTATCTGACCTCCAATCTCTATAAATGATAATATCACTATCAGATAAGAAATGTATGGATAGGTGATTAGTCAAAAAAAAATTTACTTTACCATTTCAAACGAGATAAGACAAAGCAGTAACAAGTAACCAGTTAATGAAAGGTAATGTTTTATTCAATCAATTTCAAAGTGGTAAATGGAATGATGACTCAACACCACATACATTCTTTCACACTGCCCTTCATATAATTTGTAAAATTTTAAAATATATTAAATCTTTTTCAGTACTGGCAAGTAATGCAGTAAGTTAGATTAAATAACTTAATTAAGGGGATAGTATACTTTTGATAGATTGAAGCACCTTGATTCCACCAAAGTATGCCAGGAAACAGACCCAGATGAAGAAAAATAATAGTATCCTGTTGCCTGGAATAGTTTGGAGGAATCCTTTGCTCCAGATTTATTTACCACCCACAACAATCACGACAACAGCATCCTCACCTTGCGTTTCTCTAGTCGCTTCCTGGCCAGGTATCCGCGGCAGTGGGCTTGGAAGTGTATAATGACGTCACTTAGCACCAGGTCCCTCTGCTCTTCTAGGCGACTGATTGCTCCAGTACGGAAGAATATCTGCAAAAAAATTATAACATTAGACATTGTACTGTGACTTACGTATGGTAATGGTATCAAAACATAGATATAATAAATAAGCTATGAATAATTTTGCACAAACTGAGTGATACAGTACAGTACTATTGTTTCGTTGTTAAGTAATCTCTGCTAAACATAACAACCAGGAATCTGCTTTATCTTTAAACTATTTTGGTATTATATTATTTTACAACTTGGCTATTATCCACTATTATACTATACTTATAATACAAATCCTAAAAATCTTATCAGGTAATGGAGTCGAGTAATTTCTTCTGACAAATATTCATCTTCATTAAATCACACCTGTTTCATTCCAACCAGCTGACTAACAAACACATACTGTATACTGCCCCGAGCACCACAACACAGACCTCTCCCTACCCTAACAAATACAGTGAAATATTCTATTGCTATATCGCATAAAATAAAATAATAAACAGCATATGGCTAAATTTACAGATTACTATTATATCTTGTTGATTTCATGTTAAGTCCTTCACATTACAGTACAGTGCATAATTTTTCGTAATCCTGAAGTAACACACCGAAAACCTGTACAAATCTGAATGGGAATAAGTGTATTTTCACCAGGATAAATATATATTGTATATGTATAAATAAAAAATATATAGTACAGTCTCTCCCTCTATTACTAATGAAGTTTCTGAGCCTAGCGTCTGTGATGACCTTTTCCATCCCCCACCCCCATCCCCCTAGAGCCAAACCATGACCTCCAGCACTTGTAATGAGCGACAGATGAATGAGCGAGTTGGAAGTCATGGCAGGTCAGGGTTTACCACACACACACACACAAGGGCACTAGTAAACGAGGTCACACACACACACATACCAACACACACACATACCAACACACACACACACACACACACACACACACACACACACACACACACAAACACACACACAGTTAAGAATATATTGTTAAAGATGGTGAATGTGATAGGTGATTAGATGCTTCTGAATACAGGTGGGTGAGAAAGTAAAGTACTGTATGTATGTAAACAGTTGTATATTATAGTAGTAAAGTCAGCAGTAATAGGGAATGATACGACTTTCTTGATGGTTTGAATTTCACCTACTATAAATTATTATTATTATTTGAATTCCTTTTCATTCAATAATAATTAGTCTGCCAATTACCTTTAAGTGTCGTTCATTATTTCCACCCCAATAAGATCGTGCCTGGTCTCCTTAATTAACCCCATTCTCAAGCAATCACTTCTAATTAACCTTGCCTTGCTCTCCCATTCATATCCTTCCCAGACATGACATTGAATCACCCACACATGTCAATTACAGACCCAGCCAGCCAGCCTGTCACTGATCATTATGTATGTCACAACCCCTATAATTAACCCTTTCTGTTGTTGTACCCTTTCTGTTTTTACATTCACTCGCTTGACGCCAAAGAGAGGAGAGGAATCAATAGTCATGAAGGTTAAACTAAACTATATCTGATCTGCAAGACGAATATATTTAACTAATTGTACACATCATCTTCAAAAGTGCCCAATGTCGATAATGAATTTAAAATATAAAGTAGGATCTTCTACATTCATGTACTCAATCAGACCCAAAGTAAATGATCATCTTCCATCTGTGCTGGTTAAACCCATAATGTAAAATAGGATCTACACTCGTATACTCATTCAGACCCAAAGTAAATAATCATCTTCCATCTATGCGCTGGTAAAACCCAATATCGTGAGAGATGTTGAGGTCGCTGATTATTATAGAAGTAACATTTTCATCTTTGGTCGTACGTCTTATTAATGACTCTTGATATGGTATGATGAATGAATCTGGTGTGACGAATAGGTATAATATATCTCGTTTAACTTGTAAATACTTCTAATTCATTGACATAGATTCACTTTAACATTAAGCTCTATCAGTCAGTGACACGAGATTATATCAAGCATACCACAGTCATATATGTCGCACACGCACACACACACAGACACAAATTCACTCAATAACATATTCTCTCTCTCTCTCTCTCTCTCTCTCTCTCTCTCTCTCTCTCTCTCTCTCTCTCTCTCTCTCTCTCTCTCTCTCTCTCTCTCTCTCGTAATCATATGTATTATTATTTACCCCCAACAAAAGACCTTCCATTGCCACTAACTAACATTACAAAGTAAACCCGGAAACTGTATCATCCCACTGGCACTCCTTCATTAGTTTGTCATTGGTCTTATCTCTAAGTGTTGACTAAGTTAATTGGCAAAGTTCCTCAATCCATGACAAATAATAATAGCAGCGGAGACTACAATAAGTTCTCTCTCTCTCTCTTCACAAAATACATTACTACCCAAAAAAAGCAAAAACAAAACATGTGCAATTCTACTTTTCTTTCATGTTTAAACTATAATCTAATCGAATAACTTCATTTCAAGTACACGTTTATATAATGTAGTAATGTTTCGATTATTCAGACGTCCTTTCACGCACGCTTCATATATAAATCAGAAAAAAAAAAAAAAGGTACTATAATCCGAGGCGGTAATAATAATGGTTTGTGCCCACACCTGATAGAGATAATGAGGTGTGACACATACACACTTCCTGTCTGGGGTCACACATGTCAAATTGGTGTTTAATTCACTTTTGTTCACAATGGAGCGATTTCATCCCTCCAAAGTATGCCAAGAAACAGAACCAGATGAACCAAAAATAATGGTGTTCTATTGTTGCTTGGAATAGTTTGGAGGAATCAACTGCTCCTCCTCCTCTTTTGTTCACAATGGAGCTCCTTGATCCCTCCAAAGTATGCCAGGAAACAGGACCAGATGAACAAAAATAATGGTGTTCTACCGTTGCTTGGAATAGTTTGGAGGAATCATCAGCTGCTCTCTAAACTTTACCAACACTATACTTCCTCCTTAATAGTGAAGTAAATAATAGCGAGATATGTAATGGTGCGGAAGTAGCGACCCCAATTATTATATTAGGGTCTTAGGGCGTAGAAATGAATCGGATAATTTTACGTTGTACGGTCGCGGGCATATGAAAGAGACACACAGACAACGTAGCCCCTCATTGAGCATAAGTTTACGTTGTACAGTTGCGGGCATATGAAACAGACACACAGACAACGGGGCCACTCATTGAGATTAAGTTTACGTTGTACAGTTGCGGGCATATGAAACAGACATAATTACAACGGGGCCCCCTCACTGAGCATAATATTCTATAGGGTAGGAATCGCTGCCACTACACACATCATCGTCTCATACTACTACCACACACTTGACTTGACGAGGGGCTCCCATTTCAAGTGTGTCTGTTTCATATGTCCCCAACTGTACCTATGAGAGGAGGGTGACTTGTACAGTACCTTCTTCACAAACACTACTGATGTAATAATAATAATAATAATAATAATAATAATAAAAATAATAATAATAAATGGAAAGGTGTTTAGGTTCCATTGATGACGATGATGAACAAAAATAAAATATGGTGGGAAAAACTGTGTATTTATGTCAATCGTGACGCCACACACACACACACACATACACACGAGCCTCTCTCCCACCAACCCTTACAGGTGTTTCATTTCCTTTTGACACCTGACACCATAGTTCGTGAAACAATAACACCTTTGAGTGGCACTGTAATAGAGACACCCAGAAGCCTCAATCAACACCTTTACACACACACACACAAATAACTCCCCCTCCTCACACACACACACACACACACACATCTATTGTTTTTTCTATACCTGGGTTAAGAGGCAGTGGCATCTGTGAAGACACCCTCAGCCACCCTCACATCCGTTGGTGCCACACACTTTCACTGGCACCCTCACCTTTACCCTCACTTACTCACACTTTCAGTGGCACCTTCACCTTTACCCTCACTTTCACTTTCCCTGGCACCCTCACTTTAACCCTCACTTTCACTGGCACCCACACTTTTACCCTCACACTTTCCCTGGCACCCTCACTTTAACCCTCACTTTCACTGGCACCCACACTTTTACCCTCACACTTTCACTGGCACCCTCACTTTTACCCTCACACTTTCACTGGCACCCACAATTTTGACTTACACTTTCATTGGCACCCACACCTTTACCCTCACACTTTCCCTGGCACCCTCACGTTTACACTCACTCACACTTTAACAGGCACAACATCCATCACAATCGTCATCACCAGACTTGTCACACTCATTCTCAAACCTCTAAACTACTGTATATTTGACGGTCGAGATTTTATTTATTTGTTTATTTATTTATTTTTTATCTTATTTATTTATTTATGTTGTCTACAAAAGGATACCAATTCCTCCACACTGCCACGAAGCGGAAATAATTAGTTTTAAATTCGTACCCAAAGTGGATTGAAAGGGAGAAAAAGATAGAGGGTTAGAAAGAACTTGGTGGAGAGAAGGAGAGGACTTGTGGAGAGGAAGAGAGGACTTAGTAGAAAGGAGGAGAGAACAAGGAAGAGGGAAGGAGAGAAGAGAATCAAGGAGAAAACTTGGTCGAGGGAAGGAGAGAAGAGGAAAGGAGAGAGGAGAGAAGAGGATGGGAGAGAAGAGAGTGGAGGAAAGAACTTGTTGGCGGGAAAAAGAGAAGAGAGTGGAGGGAAGGACAGGATATGGTGAAATTAATGGTGGAAATAAGTGGAGATGAACAAAAATCAAAATAATCTGTGTTAGGGTGCATGGCAAAGAAAAGGAGGAGGAGGAGGAGGAGGAGGAGGAGGAGGAGGAGGAGGAGGAGGAGGAGGAGGAGGAGGAGGAGGAGGAGGAGGAGGAGGAGGAGGAGGAGGAGGAGGAGTAGCAAAACACACTGTCAAGGTGAATTCGAGGACACAAGGGAAGGAGTGGGAAGGGGAGAGATGGAAAACAGAATTGGGGAGAAAATTGGATAAGAAGAGGGGGAGTAAGAGTGTGGGGAAATAATGGGGAGGGAGTGGTGAGTGGTGGAGTAAGAAGGAAATAAAGCAAGGAGTGGTGGAGTAAGAAGAAAATAAAGCAAGGAGTGGTGGAGTAAGAAGAAAATAAAGCAAGGAGTGGTGGAGTAAGAAGAAAATAAAGCAAGGAGTGGTGGAGTAAGAAGAAAATAAAGCAAGGAGTGGTGGAGTAAGAAGGAAATAAATCAAGGAGTGGTGATGGAATGGGAAGCGATGAAGTAAAGAGTAATAAATAAAGGAGTGATGTAACAGAGTAGTGGTGGTGATGTGAGGAGTGAAAAGTGAAGCAAGAGAAGGCAGTGTTAGTGGTGGTGATGGTGGGTGATGACAGTGATAGTAAAGAGTAATGAAGTGAGAAAAAGCAGTCAGTGGTGATGATGGTGGTGACAGACAGACAGACAGGTGGGTGGGTGATGGTGAAGGCGGTGGTGTGGAGCGAGGAAAACTCAGGGAATGACCACCTTCCTCCTTTCTTTCCTTCCTTCCCTCTTTCTTTCCCTCTACCATTATCCTACACCTTCACCGTCACGACCCCCCACAGTTATTAATCCCTTCATTTCCTTTACCCATTCCTTCTTATTTTTGTTTTCATTCCTTTTTCCTTTTCATTTATCTTAATTCGTTTCCCTCCATTCATTCATCCCTTTATATCCTTACCCTTCCTTTGTTACTTTTGTTTTCCCACACTTTTATCGTCCGTTCTTTTCGATTCCTCTTCGTTTCCCTGCATTTTTTCTTTTACCTTTCCATAATCTCCTTTCGTTTCTTTCTTTTACCTTTCCATATTCTCCTTTCGTTTCTTTCATTTACCTTTCCATAATCTCCTTTCGTTTCTTTCTTTTACCTTTCCAATTCTCCTTTCGTTTCTTTCTTATACCTTTCCATATTCTCCTTGCCTTTCTTTCCTTGTCTTTTCCTCCTCCTCATATTTCTCTCCTCAAACAACTTAATATTTCCAACATATCCCTGGCTGTCTCTTCTCTTAAACTCCCACACTGTCCTTCATTACCTCACTCCTCTCACTTCCCTCCTTTTTCCAACCTGTATCCACCACTTTCCCACAGTTGCTCCCCTCCCCTCCTCCCCTCCTCCCCCCCTACACACACACATCCGCACCTTCCACTTCCCTCCTCCATACCCGCAGTCCTCTTCTATTTACCTCTTTCCTCTCGTCATAACAACAGTC
The DNA here is from genome assembly GCA_034508575.1 of Petrolisthes manimaculis. Classification (NCBI taxonomy): domain Eukaryota; kingdom Metazoa; phylum Arthropoda; class Malacostraca; order Decapoda; family Porcellanidae; genus Petrolisthes; species Petrolisthes manimaculis. The sequence goes on from JAWZYT010000206.1 coordinate 168,070, forward strand.
TTTTTTTTTACTTTCACTTCCTTCCTCTCCATTTCCTTTCCTCCACACCTGCACCCTTCTCTCCACTTCCTTTCCTCCACACCTGCACCCTTCCTCTCCACTTCCTTCCTCCACACCTACACCCTTCTCTCCACTTTCTTTCATCCACACCTACACCCTTCTCTCCACTTCCTTTTCTCCACACCTGTACACTTCCACTCCACTTCCTTCCTCCACACCTACACCCTTCCTCTCCACTTTCTTCCTCCACCTTCCCATTATTATACATGCACATCTCCCCCTCACATCTACATTCCCACACTGCACTCACTCCAATACTTATAAAGAGTCGTGATTTGGGTGACTGAACACTGCTGGTGAGATATGATGGCTGGTTAGCGTGTTACTATATATATCATCACTACATGTTACATCCTTTCCACCCTTCCTTCCTTCCTTCCTCTACTACTAAACACATTAACAGTTTTTATAATGTATAATAATAAAGCGCGACTGACTCTGTATTAACTTCAGAAATAAACCCAAAGAAGTGATGGATTACAACTTAAAAAAAAAAAAAAAAAAAAAAAAATGCCCACAGTATATCGTGTCAAAATCACCAACTTCATATTTCTTGGTGATTCTTTGTTGACAATGATAGGTGTACTGTACCAAGCGAAAGTAAACGCCAATTGTATCGACCATTTCATGCAACAGGTGAATAAATAAATCCACCTGTGCAAAGAGTAAATAGTATAAACCCAACAACTTTGCATTCACCAAACAGGTAAACAATATAATACATCCGGAAAAGGGTAAACATTCTTTCTGCCTACCTATCTTCCGGTTGGCTACATTTGTGGTGAGGAGGAGGAGGAGGAGGAGGAGGAGGAGGGGGGAAAGGAAACCTGCAACTTGGCTTTCCTTTCTTATCACAGTAATACACAAGAATAATTTTTCTTTCACTATGTGTCCCGCTTGGCTGCTAAATGTGTTTCGTGGTTTGTGTTGCTGTCTAACTCTATTTTTCCCTTCCTTCACAACTGAAGCCTATATACAGAATATATACAATATATAATTATACAGTATATATTTCTAAGCCTTGTTTTCCCACAATTCCATAAATGCAGTCCGAATTTCCTTACCTATACCAAATCTAATTTTATTTGCATTCTTCTAAACCTGTTCTCTTTGAAATCTTGATTCTTTTCTTACGCACCTGAAAACCCAACTCGATAATATCCCTTCATCTGCACAACAAAAGCATACATGCACCACACTGGCCTATCTTACCATTCCATAGTTGAAACTCCATTAAATCATACCCCATCCTTACAAGTCCTCAAGTCCCATTAAAATTTATCCTTTCCTTTCTCTACACGTCTTCCTGTGACCCTATCAAATCTTTACTCTCTTACTTCCCTTCCCCCCCCCCCCCCTCATACACCTGTCGGGATCTGTGTGGTGCCGTATAAGGGCGAGACGAACATTCAGGGGGTCGATTGTTGCGGATGAACGGAGTGAATGGAGTCTACGTGGCCCTCTGAACAATGCATGAAAACAGATCCACTATCTCGTATACTAAAGTGGTCTGTTGTCTGGCAAAGCATGGATGAATCAGTGGAATCAGTAACCCCCTCTATTCACTCCAAGCAAATGCCCCCCCATCCCCCTTCAAGGCTTAACCACATGCAGTTACCACACACTCGTCTAGGCTTCTTCTTGTTATGCAGCGACCTAAGGGAAAATCTATATACAGTACCTCAGTTCTGAAAGGGCCGGCGGATCTTTTCTCGCCCACTGTACAATATGTTTTTACTATTATTATTATTATTATTATTATTATTATTATTATTATTATTATTATTATTATTATTATTATTATTATTATTTCATATTATTATCAATGTTGTCTTTGTTCTCTTTCATGATATTACTACAATCGTTTACATATATTAAATTTTACTCTTATTATTTTCCCACCATGTATCAAATAATTTCATGGCCTTTAGCTGCAACGTTCCTCAAAGTGTGCTAAAGATACTAAACATAATTAAAGAACTAATAAAAAATAAAAAGCTTTGAACGTCGACGTGCTGTAAGGAGTTTTATATTTTGTCGTCTCCTTAAAACTTTCTGGTGTCAAATTTGGAAAACCTTATGGGATAACGGGCCTGATTATCCTTCCCTTCATATCTCTTCCTTCCTTTCCTCTACTTTCATCTCATCTCTTCTTTCCTCTCCATCCTTTTTCATCCCTCAAAAAAAAAAAAAAAAAAAAAAAAAAAAAATGAAAAATGAAAAAGATATTGACTTGAGATTCACTCGTAATACTTCAGGTTACTAACTTATGAATACAACTGTACCTTCTCCACAAACGCACCACACACACCATGTACGGTACGGGGGAGGTAAAAATGTATATTATATTATATTATATTATATTATATTATATTATATTATATTATACAAGACGCCTGGGGACTTTCACAGATGGTCATATTTCTTAACAAGGGTCAGCCACATCCGGGTTCAGACTTAAGGTAACCTGTGAACGTGTATTAAAATGGGAGGCTTCTGATTCCTCCTGACCAAGCCAAGAAACAAGCTCCTTCCCTATAGATGGTGTTTCGTGGCAATATTTGAAGGACTCGTTTACCTCCAATTTTCTGACTACATCACAGGGTCCCTTTAATAAGATGTTCACTGCAAGATTTCAGCCAAGTTTTCATTATAATATCTTTTTAGGATTTCATGTGAGGTTGTTAATATAATGTGAGGTTGTTAATATATACAGGTATATATTTTTAAACGTTCATATAAAAGTATTAATAAAATGCACACACATCATTCTTATCTTATGCGAAATTCTTGAAAAATTACACAGGCATGGCACTTAACATAATCGACCTTCATGGGGTTATCACTCACTTCCCTGAACCCAGTGCATCCCATCAGCATATATGTATCTCAACAAGGCAAAAAAAAAAAAAAAAAGTAAGAAAAAAATGAGACAGAAAAATAAAAAGAAAAGAAAAAGAAAGAAAATGTCAGAGTGAGTGAGGATGAAACGGGGCAACTTTCTCAAAAGGTACCCGTCGCCTCACCTCACCTCACCACACCACACCACACCACACCACACTGACCGGCCACATGCACTCCTCTCTCTTGCAGTCACGTTCCCTCCACACCAGAAACAAAAAAAAAATGGGGGAATGGGGAGGGGAAGGGGAAGGGGAAGGGGAAGGGGGAGGGGAAGGGGAAGAGGGAGGGGCACGTCGGACCTTCCATAATACCCTCTCCTTTCCACTCCCTCTGCACCTGACCTTATATTCCACGTTTCTTCACTCGTTTTCTGCACTTGACCTTCTATAAAATATTTTCATCTCTTCATTAATTTGTATTGCTCACCGTGACCATAGTTCCTTCCTTTTCTCTCTCTCTCTCTCTCTCTCTCTCTCTCTCTCTCTCTCTCTCTCTCTCTCTCTCTCTCTCTCTCTCTCTCTCTCTCTCTCTCTCTTCCCTTTTCTCCAGCCTCACATCTTCTTTATCTTCACATTTCCCCTCTCCTCACTTCTCATGCTCATCATCCCTGTCCATGTAGCTCCTCTCCAGTCAAGTTCATCTCCACACATACCCTCTATCGTGATCTTTATTTCCATGCATCTTCCCTCTTCATTCACATCCACTCTTTCACATTCTCGAGTCCTCTTCTCTCTTCTTCCTCCTCCTCCTCTTCATTCCCATCCTCTCTCCACACTCTCGTCTTCTTTTTCCTCCTCCTCCTCTTTATTCCCATCCTCCCTCTCTCCACACTTTCAATCCTTTGCATCCTCATCATTCATCCTCCTCCTCCTCTTCATTCCCATCCTCTCTCCTTACTCTCAAGTCGTCTTTCTTTATTCTCTTCTTCCCCTCTCCTCCTCCTCCTCCTCCTCCTCCTTCACTGCTCTCCAGCCTGACCTCCTGTCCCACCTCACCCTTAACCTTTAACAATGGTGCATGAATTTTTCGAGTATGCAAAGTCCTTCTCAGTACCAAGACTATCACCACCACTACCACTACTACCACTACCACTACCATAACCATTACTACTACCACTACCACCAATACTACTATTAGGTACTACCTCTAATATTACTATTATACAACTACCACCACCACCATCACCACTACTACTACTACCATTACCCCTTTCTACTACCACCACCACTACCACTATCCCTACTAACACTAACACCACCACCCGTACCATTCCTACTACTACCACCACCCGTACCACCAACTCTCCTACACTTTCTCCGTCCCTCGTTAGGTGGCCTGAGGAAAGCACAACGAAGCTGGGTGCTGTTTGATTATAACGCCTGATGGAGAAAATACACCCGAGGACACACACACACTCACACACACACACACACACACACACACACACACACACATACACACACACACACACACACACCTGCAGGCCCCTTCAGGTATCCGGGAACAGAACACTTACGGAAACACCATTACTGAAACAACAACAACAACCACAACAACAACAACAATAATAATACTCTAATAGCCAGGTAAACATCAGTTAGCAGTGCCACGGGTGCCAGAGTGTGTAACAGCCAGTCCACAAGTACAGTGGCACCGTACTGAGACGTCCTGACACTCGTATTGACACCCTGGAGCCATAGATAATATTGTTTATGTTTTTATCTTTATTGTATGTAAAGGGAAATGTAACTTAAGTTCATTTGTTTTCCCCGCTTTACAACTTCAAGTAATTCATAATTGTGCCCAACTTGGAACAGGCTACAAATCACAAAACAAATCTTATATCTTCACTTATCTTTGCAATATATAACATCTTCACTACCACCACATTTTTACTCCTTCACACCACATCTTCACTTATCTTTACAATATCACTATCGTCACATCTTCACTTATCTTTACAATACCATCTTCACTACCATAACATCTTCACTTATCTTTGCAATAACATCTTCACTACCATCACATCTTTACACTACATCTTCACCTATGTTTACAATAACATCTTCACTACCATCCCATCTTCACTTAACTTTGCATTAACATCTTCACACATCTTCACTTATCTTTACAATAACATCTTCACTACCATCCCATCTTCACACTAGATCTTCATTAATCTAACATCTTCACACATCTTCACTATCATCTATTTTGGTGTTAGAGGCAACACATTCTGCATTTAATTTGGTTCATTGGAGCGTCTTGATTCCTCCTAAGTATGCCAGGAAACAGACCCAGATGAAGAAAAATAATGGTATCTTGTTGCCTGGAATGGTTTAGAGGAATCAGTTGCTCCAGATTGAACAACACTGAACTTCCCCCTTATTAATGTAACCGCAGTTGGGTTTTCCTGAATACAACAAACAATAGTCAGACACAAGCCCACCACATTTGGGGAAAAATACGAGACCTTTAATAAGAGGTTGTTGTTAATACCCTTTTGGTACATTAAAGCCCCTTGATGTCTCCAAAGCATGCCAGGAAACAGCACCAGATTGACAAAAATAATGGTGGCCTGTTGCCTGAAATAGTTTGGAGGAATCAGTAGCTCCATATTATACCAACATGAGAATCTCCCCTTAAGCGCTACGCAGGGGAAAGTCAATCAAGGGTGAGAGTTAAGGGGAAAGACAGACAGAGAGAGACAGAGAGAGTAGACAGACTGTGATATATATAATAAACACATGTAGCGTCCTGCCTGCCTGAGGAAATGTCCCCCAGGGTGACTAACAGTTATTATTACTATGATTAAAGTTATTCCATGAAGTAAAAACAAGTCTATAAATAAGACAAGTGTTATTTTTGTTTACATGGATGGCCAGACTGAATTCGTATCATGATAGAAATAGTTTGTTGTTGTTGTTGTTGTTGTTATTCGGGAATAATTATTGGGTGTTGGTCTCGGTTTGGTTCTGCGTATTCCCTCGTAAAGTATTATTAGATCTACCATACACATATCATCAACCATTTAAATCTCCTCTCTTTCTAAACAATGCTACATAAACCAATTCATAACATACACCTCTGCTCCCCTGTTGAATAATTATGTTGTTGAATAATGTAAGATATACCAATTCCTTAACATGCTGTACAGTCACGTGCACTAATAAGTTATCTAGGTGTGCTTCAAATACCTATAGATACAGTAAATAAATGCACAATAAGATCTCCATTGGAATGACTTCGTTCGTGAATTGGACTGGTCAAAACTTCAACCAAATCTGTGTAACTTATGTACATTTAACCTCAACCATTTATGTCCTCACTCCTACATCAACAACAACAACTAAACAATAATAACACACGAAACTCTTCCTATTATTACTATTATATTGCTGCATGTATGAATATATAATGTGAGTATTAGAAGGAGTATCCTGAGGGGGTTAAGGACCTGGGGAGGTTAAAGGCCAGAGTCACGCTTGGCCACACACTCAACCCAAGAACTAAACCTACACCAAGAAGCAACAGCTCAGCCACCACACCCACCACACACTATCCCTACCCCAACATAACCTCTATTTTATTCCCACAACAAGAAGAAACAGCACATCACACCCATCACACACTATCCCTACCATAATAATTATAACCACATCAAGAAGCAGTTCACATACCACAAACTATCCCTCCCATAACATAACCACCACTTTAAACCCATAGCAAGAAACAGCAACACATCCACCCTCCACACACTATCACACACTATCCCTACCCTAACATAACCACCACTTTAAAACCACAGCAAGAAACAGCTCTCCTACCCACCACACACTATCCCTGCCCTAACATCACAATGGTTTTAAAACAAATTTAGCTATGATCTTGTGTTATCTTTTATCTATTAATAATACATTTTTCTTTAGTTTTTAACCTGTACCTAAATGGATGCAATATTATATACGTTAATAAACTTGCACATACAAATTCAATAACATAACCTTTACATTAACATAAATTATATATGAATATAAATAACTATTTTTCTTTAACGTAACCTGTAAATTGCCATGAACTTCACTCTTAACATGACAAGGACCAGGAGGGATCAGAGGCCAGACACGCTTCGCCACTCACTCCAACATCTCTACTCACTCACTCCAAAATCTTTACTCACTCACTCACTCACTCACTCCAAGATCTTTACTCGTATTAAACACAATCAACTCCCTTTCTCGGTCTTGTTCCCTCCATGCCAACACAACCACAAGTACAGTCGTCAACAGAAATTCGTCCCATGCAGCTCGAGTGAGAGGAGCCTTATAATCTGATCTGCTAACACACCATGAGAGTTGAAAAGTAGGATTTGAATGGCTAATGATATTTAGTCTTAAGTTTTATATATTATTATTATATTAACAACGGCCGTCGTATACTTTGATAATGCTTTTACTAACGCCAGGAAAGAGCCCATCGTCCAGCCACTGCTTAAAAAATCCTATATTCCTTCCTCAACAAAATCAGTGTAAACTCTAGATGTCTGCATTACCATAACCTATATTATTTTCTATTGTTGTTTATATCATTCTAATTCACTTCAGACAATTTAAGGGGGCAATTTAATACTTTAGGTATGTACATTAACCTAGAGCTCCTTGATTCCTCCAAAGCATGCCAGGAAACATGACCTGATGAATGACAATAATGGTGGTCTGTCGATTGGCATAGTTTGGAGGAATCTGCAGTGTCTCCAGATTTACCAATACCTTTAATTAATTCGGCTCAGCAAACGCCCCATCTAATTATTGTCATGGTAATACAATTGCTTTATATTTCATCAAAACAAGGTGGCGGCAAGGAGGGAGTTAATAGTTTAAAGAAAAATAATAATAGTAATAATAATAATGAGTGTCAATTGAGGGTCATTATATTATCTTATCACTACAACAGGTTTAATTTGGGAGGAGAGAGGAAGTTGTATGACCTCTTTACATCCAACTATTCTTGTTTAATTAAAGGGGTAATTCACTTGTTACATTGGAGTGCCTTCATTCCTCCTAAGTATAGCCAGCCAGGAAACAGAAACACATGAACAAAAATAATAGTATTTGTTCTGTTGCTTGGAATAGTTTGGAGGATTCAGTTGCTCCAGATTTACCAACACAAAATTTCCCCCTTAAATAATGAGGAGGGAATTGTGGACTACGAAATTTCTCTTGAAAAATATTTCACGAAACAGATTCCTTCTTTACACACGCTGTATTATGAGTGAGTTTGGAAGAATCGGCAGCCACAAATGAGTCGACTATTATATACGAGTCTTTTACTTTCATTTTGCAATATTTACTTTATAATTAGCACTCCAAAGAAACACCCCGACGCTGTTTCCACCTTCACTGTACTCCACATACTACAACATCGTCTTATTTTGTATATAATTTGTTTTTCTTGTGGTTTTGTGCTAATATTAATTCAGTAATATATTATTGTTTAACTCACAGACAACTTACTTTCATTTCTGGGAGGTTCTCAGATTATGCAAGATTTATTACAAGAAAAGCACACACCCAAGTTACCGGGGACCAGCTGTCACTTGAAGACTTATAACAAGAACCACAAGTAATGGACTCATTTTACATGTCCTAAGGTGGCAACACAATGGTCAAATTATTCCTCCTCCCTCTTTCAGTCTTGTGCTCACTTACATACGTCAAAAATATCCAAATTAGTTCAGTTTCGTCCTTACATACGACACAAACAACATATCATATCAGTCTCATCCTCACATACAAACATACAACACAAACAAGTGAAACAACATATCATATCTGTCTTGTCCCTTTTACATACGACACATGCAAACAACATATCATTTCTGTCATGGCCTCCCTCACATACAACATATTTCTGTCTTGTTCTTTACATACGACACAAACAATATATTATTAACTCTGTCTCGTCTCCCTCACATACACCACAAACAATATATCATGTCTGTCTCGTGCTCACTTATACATACAAACACAAACAACCTCGAGGCTTGAAATAATAATTATGGGTAGTGGTGCTGGAAATTTCACCGGGACAGACTGGAGGAAAACTTTAGCAGACACAGAAGAAGTGGAGAAAGTTGGGAATACATCATAATCCAACCCATAATGACTGATGTTGATAAGCTTAGACTGGAAATCATAGAAAGCAACACCACGAAACAAACATCTCATTAGGAACTTTAAGATTTTAGTGTGTTTCTGATATTTATATTGTATACAATTTATGGGAATCAATAACCTTTCTGATATGCCAACAAAATAATTAATCTCCCCTAAATGAGGAAGTACAGTGTTGGTAAACCTGGAGCAACTGATACCTCCAAACTATTTCAAGCAACATGACACCATTATTATTGTATATCTGGTCCTGTTTCTTGGCATACTTATAGGAGGAATTAAGGCACTCCAATGTACTAAAAGTGAATGAATTACCCCCTTCAACACACAGAAAACATTAACCATTACAATATGCGGTTTATATCAGGCATAATAATAATAATAGTAAAACCTCCCATAAAGTTTGCCAGAATAAGTAAAGAAAAGTCGATAGCAGTACCAGCCTTCAATGGGTTTAGGAAAGAATATATAAAAGACTCCGACCTCTTCCTCATTATATTCCCTTCTCTCCTATACTCCAGCACCGTCCCTGTCTCGACCACCTGCCACTATATGTCTGTCTGTCTGTGTGTCTGTCTGTTCGTAAGGGGCATAAAGGGAACCGCAAGGAGCTCTTTTCACACCCTTTATATTCTACAAACTGCTATATAATCCGGACTGACTGACTGACTGACTGACTGACGGACTGACTGACTGACTGAGTGACTTGAGGTGCTGGGTAACGGGACTAATAGATTTTTATATTCAGTTTTATATTGTATTTACATATATTTTCTTTACGGGATTAGAGAAGAATACATAAAAGTCCATCCACGAAAATTATATAAAAGTAAAATAAAAGAATTGGTAAATGTTGATAGATACAAATGAAAAAGTCAAATAAATATACGAATATAGTGACATTATCTTGAATATAGTAAGTGTTATGGTAGCGGTGGTGAGTAAGAATGAGTAATTTGGTGAGTATTGAGTGTGTAAGAATGAGTATCGTGTTGATGAGTTTTGACGCAGAGGAGGAGAAGGAAGAAGAGAAGGAGGAGGAGGAGGAAGAATAGGAGAGGAGGAGGAGGAGGAGGAGGAGGAGGAGGAGGAGGAGGAGGAGGAGGAGGAGGAGGAGGAGGAGGAGGAGGAGGAGGAGGAGGAGGAGGAGGAGGAGGGGGAGGGGGAGGAGGAGGAGGAGGAGGAGGGGAGGAGGAGGAGGAGGAGGAGGAGGAGGAGGAGGAGGAGGAGGAGGAGGAGGAGGAGGAGGAGGAGGAGAAGGAGAAGGAGGAGGAGGAAAAGGATGGGAAGGGGGAGGAGGAGGAGGAGGAGGAGGAAGCAGAGAGGAAGGAGAATACAAGAGGGCAGCAGCAGCAGCAGAAGTAGTGGTGGTCAACGGTACACAAGCCGGAGGGGGAGCAAGCAAGCAAGGTGTGTGTGTGTGTGTGTGTGTGTGTGTGTGTGTGTGTGTGTGTGTGTGGAAATACTCTCATCACACAAGCACCTTATTTCCTTCATCCTCCGTCCTTCATTCTCTATATTATATCCTCGTTGGTGAACTTGCCATATAATTATACACTTCAGAGAAACAACTGTATGATTTGCCAACTACAGCATATATATACAACCACCTGAAAATTGCATATATACACACACACACACACACACACACACACACACACACACACACACACACACACACACACACACACACACACACACACACACACACACACGACCTACCTAACGGCACCTTTAACAAATAGCCAAGATGATGATGAGTGTACGGGTAAATAATTATTGTGATATTACGTAACCTGTTATATTATCAACAACAACAACAACATTACATTATCTAAGCCTCTATGACCGATATTATTGTTGGTATTGTGGCAGATAGCAAAGTGAGATTATAGTGTCCGTAATGTAACAACAAGATCTGTTATTGTATCGTTATTCACGCTACGTAATATATATATATACAGTAGGCCTACACATTATGAGACAAAATAATATATATATACACAGTAAAGCAATTCTAAATACTGTGAATCTACTCTCATTATATTTTCCAAGGTTAGAAGAATTATACTCAATTTTTTTTTTTTTTTTTTTTTTAGTTCTTTAGAGCGTCTTGATTCCTCCAAATTATGCCAGGAAACAGGACCAGATGGACAAAAAGAATGGTGGCCTGTTGCTTGGTATAGTTTGGAGGAATCAGTTTCTCCATATTCACCAACAATAACAATAAAAAGTATGCCCCAAGAAAAACAACAGAGAACAGTGAAAAAAAATTGGTATTTTTTCTGATATATGATTCATGGTCACGCTACTATTTAGGTAATGCTGGCACGACCACACACACACAAACACACACACACACACACACACACACACACACACACACACACACACACACACACACACACACAACGTCAACAAACACTCGAAGAAAGGAGGGACAAACACGTGGGAAGAAGGCGAACCACCAAGAAGGGAAGGGCAACTGGAGGTAAATCCGTATACCATATGGTGTAGTGGTTGTAGTGGTGTTGTTGGTGTTGTTGGTGGCCTGTCAGATTAATCCCTCACCACTACGCTGCCTTCTCTGTTCCACACGCTACTCTTCCCTTTCCTCCTCACTCCTGTTTACTCTCCTCTCCCATACTCTCTATTATAGTTGGCTTTCTCTTCCATTCATCGCAAGGAACATATCTAATATTCAGAATTCTAGATGTCGTCTGATTCGTCTTTCACACATCCTGTTTGTTCCACCTTTAATCTTGAGTTCTTTTATTATTCTTTTCATTACTACATAGTATCGAATAACTGCATACATTTCCCAGGTGCAAATAATCCTGGTAATTATTATAACCTTCAAACTCACACAATAGGCGTATCAAGTGTCACGTTTTGTTCACCCAGATATATATACTGTACAAACATTATCTTAAAAAAAAAAAAATTATGGCACAAAAAGTTATACTGTACGTGATATGAGATCCTAGGTAACAAATTAAGGGGACCCTGTGATGTAGTCGGAAAATTGAAGATAAATGAGTCCTTCAAACCTTGCCACGAAACATCACCTATAAGGAAGGAACTTGTTTCGTGGCATGGTTAGGTGGAATCAGAAGCCTCCATGATTTATACACGATCACAGGGTCCTTAATTAATGACTTAGAACCAACACCCGCTATACTGTACTAGACTCATTATATACTCATCTGGTCACGCCTGGACCAGTAAAAACAAGGCCTTGTATTATTCATGTTCATCCTTGTACTGTACATACTCTTCACGTGAACTCTTTTGACTGTTAATTACTTGGGTGGGGTGGGGGGACTTACTCGTGCCAGCTGTTTCCCTCTTTGGTTACTCGCTCTAAAGACAACACTTCACAACACAACACAATCCTTCCTTCCTCGACTAAACACATCCTATAGGCGCGATCGAGTGTGGGTTATTAGATTGGATATTTAACTGGATTGGGATAAGGTTGGTTTATATTGGGTTGGTTGGCATTTGGTTGAATTGGGTTGGAGCTGTGTATAAAAACTGGACTTGATGATAATTGATTAGGCTGGATTAGGTCAAGTTGCAATCGGTTGGGTTGGCGAGTTAGAATAAGAAATATATAGAGAAATAAGTTAACATAATAAAGGAACAGGGGACATAAAGTCTTAGTAAATCAAGGATAGGAAAGGCAAGATGAGCTGTGATAAAATAAGATAAAAGTAGATCAAGATATGGTAAAATAAAAACAAGGCAAGGCTTTTGTAAGTTAGTAAATCCCCTATACAAACTAAAACCCTATTCCTCACACTTATTATTTTGTTCATGACCAAGCCACCATCCAGCCAAACAACCAGCCAATCAACCAACCAACCAACAAGCCAACCAACCAGCAAACTAGTCAGCCATGCAACCAACAAGCCAACCAACCAACAAGCCAACCAACCAGCAAACCAACCAACCAAGCAACCAGTCAGCCAGCCAACCAGCTAGTCAACCAGTCAGTGTACTTGCCATCACCACCACTATAATTGAGCCATACCATCAGTCCGTCCACCACCACCATCACCACCACCCTAACCACTTCACCACTCAACACTTCTGACACGCGGATAATTAGGTTTAGTCTTGAGCCTTCAACTATACCACGGTTATATCTTACTCACATTGTTCATGAATAAAATAATACACTGCCTGGGCTACTAACCTGCCTTAGTAGAAGTAATAGAAGGCCACTGATACCTTCTAAATGCGCCACAAAACAAACAAACAACACCAAGATTATCTATTTCATGTCTTTAGTACTTTGGATGATTCTGACTTTTAATTCCTCCTTGTACAGTTGGCCACAGAAATTCTTACACAGGGTATATATATGGAAAGAGAGGTGACTGCAATATACCATACCTAATAATAATAATGTTGTATTGCATTTATGTATAGTCTCACATTCTCTATAATATGTTGTAAATCCTCAAAAACAACAACGTGTGTACGAATTCTTGTGGCCAATAGTACAATCATGGTCAATAGTCCTGCAACACCTTCCAATGAGATGGCTTCGAAAAATGATCAGAAACTATAGCTGTTGGTCTGTGCAATATTGGTTCATAAGATTCAATCAAATGGCTCGCTTTTATTCACCAGGTTGCACGACTTTCTACCATGACTGTACATTATAATACCACCTGCCCAGAACCCACGTGAGTACACCCTTCAGAACTCAGTGGGCAGTGTCAAGGACTTTACTTTGTGAAGACTACATAATGAATGAACAAGCAAAGTGAACCACCACCATTACCACAACCCTCATTAAATCCCGTTAAACACACTATACTCTTCAGGAAGAGGTACTTGTGTGTGTGTGTGTGTGTGTGTGTGTGTGTGTGTGTGTGTGTGTGTGTGTGTGTGTGTGTCTGTGTGTGTACTGGTTACTGGTGTGTGTGTGTGTGTGTGTGTGTGTGTGTGTTTATGTGTGTACTGGTTACTGGTGTGTGTGTGTGTGTGTGTGTGTGTGTGACATGATATATGGCTGTGTGCACGTGCGATGAGTGTCATAAATGATACTTTTTTTATAGTATGATTTCTTTCCCCTTTTCCATGACCAGCAACACTCGAGAACAAAACACCACATCGGCACAGCGAAGAATCCATCTACTCCCCGACCCCTAACTTTACAACCTAACCTACACGGTGAAAATAATCTCGGTAAAGGCTAGCCACTATATCGCAACACAACTACTGTATATAGGCTACAGTATATTTTTATTAGTATTGTTATATAGTTTGCTGTTCTCTTTGTGTTTATTTTCCTCCCTCTTTTACCTATTTCTCTCTCTTCAACCTTTTTCTCTCTCTTTAACCTTTTTTTAATCTCTTCTCTACATTTCTTTATCTTGTCTTTCGTCTTCTCTCCTCAAATAGTCATCTCAATCTATCCTCTCTCCTTTCTTCCATCATTATCTCTCCCCTTTTATTTTTACATCATCAACATATCTATCTCCCCTCCTACTACTCTGCCTCAACACTTCTCTCCTCTCTTCTCGGTCTCCTATTTTCTCTCTTCCTAGTCTCTCCTCTTTTCTCTCTTCCTGGTCTCTCCTCTTTTCTCTCTTCCTAGTCTCTCATATTTTATCTCTTCCTAGTCTCTCCTCTTTTCTCTCTTCCTAGTCTCTCCTATTTTCTCTTCCTCCCTCCGATTCGCCCCACACTTTTCCAACACTTTTTGCACACCGTGAAAATAATAACCTTTATATAATTTACACAGTCTAACCAGAGGGTGAGTATCAAGCGAAAACCTGGAATACCGACTGCAGAAACCAACCACACACACACACACACACACACACACACACACACACACACACACACACACACACACACACACACACACACACACACACACACACACACATACACACATGATCTAAACTAAAAGCACACACACACACACCACACACACACACACACATGATCTAAACTAAAAGCACACACACACACAAGATATAAACTTAAATACACACACACACACACACACACACACACACACACACACACACACTACAAGGAAAAACTTCAAACACGTCGCATGCACACTCACAAGATCTAAACTAAAAGTACGCACACACACACACGCACGCACACACACACACACACACACACACACACACACACACACACACACACACACACACACACGCCATCTGCAAGGAAAAACATTCACACACGCACTCACAAGGTTATATTATACTGCGAGGGAAACACGCACGCAACGCACGCAACATGAACTGCTCGGATACAAAAAATAATCTTTATCTTCTCTTTGGTGAAAATGATAATAAGTCGCACAATTACCAAAATGCTTAATAATTTTCCTCTCAAAAGTAGAAAAAATATAAAAAAAGAGTCAGGAGAAATTCAGGAAGTATAGGTCTATAATAATATATGTCTTATAGCAAATATGTTAGAGAATTAATGTATGAATGGCTTAGAAGATAATTAATTATACTTAATTAATATGGAATATATCTGTAGACGGACTTCTACTACAGCCCTCGTGGCGGTGGTGGTGGCGGTGGTGGCGGTGGTGGTGGTGGTGGGGGGGGAGGCTGAGGTGTTGCTTTTGTTTTTGGTGTTTTGGGTGGTGTCTGTGGTTTTGTTGTTGTTGTTGTTTTTAGTGTTGTTGTTGTTGTTCTGGTGGTGGTGGGTGTGTTGTTTTTGGTGGTATATTTGTTGTTGTGTTGGTGGTGGGTGTGTTGTTGTTATTGTTTTTGGTAGAGTATTTGTTGTTGTGGTGGTGGTGGTGGTGGTGAAGGAGCTTTAACCAGCAGGTTTCCTTCAGTCCAGGTGAAGATGGCCCGAGCGTAAAATTGGTACAATAAAGAAGACCGTCTGAGTGTTCCGTCTAGCTGCCTCTCGCCTCACACATAACGGATCTCCTCCCTCTCCTCTCCCTCTCCTCTCCTCCTCTCCTCGTCCCTTCCCTCTCCTCCTCCCCCCTCTCTTCTCCCTCTCCTCTCCTACTCTTCTCTCCTCTTCTCCTCCTCCTCTTCTCCCTCTCCTCTCCTACTCTTCTCTCCTCTTCTCCTCCTCCTCTTCTCCCAATACACTTCCTCCTACTCATTCTCCTTTCCTCTTCCTTCTCGTCTTCCATTCAATTTCTCCTCTTTATCTTCTCTTCCATCTCGTGCTTCTCTCCCTCCCCTCTCCTCTCCTCTCCCTCCTCCTTTTTACAGCATCCAGGTTCCCAATTCAGTTCGTAATTCTGCTGGTCAATCCCGAATAATTAAACTTTTGCACAATTTCCATGTGTGTCACCCCCCCCCCCCCCTCTCTCTCTCTCTCTTTCACACACACACACTTCCCTCCTCTCACACATCTATCCATCTCTTCTCTCTCACACTAACAGGCTCCAGCAATCATACTTCCTCCCTCATACTCACTTCCCTCCTCAAACCCCACGAGTGTACAACAGTCTATAGTAGTTGGACAGATGCCTCCCTCCCTCTCCCTCTCTCCCACAGTAAGTATAATACAAAGGTGACGCCTAGAGATGGGAACGGAGATGGTAAAGGAAGGTACTGTATATAATATAAGCATGATCTTGGAGGGTTATAGTGACTTGCAGACCAGCCCTCCATGGTTGTCACGTATGTACTCCGTCCCATCACCACCACCATCACCACCACCATCACCTCCATCACCACCACCATCACCACCATCACCACCACCACCACCACAACCATAACCTCCATCACCATCACCACCACCACCACCACCAACTTCTCTACTTAAGTGGGGAGATGGTACACTCGTAATCCAAAATGTGTATTGTTATTCAAAACTGAATAGATAGGTGGCAACTCCATTCTGTCCACGACTGTATCTCAATCCTTAACACCGTCTTGAGTAGAATGGAGGTAATTTACTCAACTTACACTAATTTAGGTACTAACGTCATCCCTCTACTGTTACGGCTGTTGTCTAGTTCCTCAGCTGGTTTTTATGTAAGGTTAAATGAGGAGAGGTCGGGTTTCCTTCGTGTTTCTCAGTGACGAGGGCACCATGTATCCTCTGTGTAATATGTTAACTTGTAAACATTGTGTCCTTCCCTTGCCCTTTATGAGTGACTCTTAACATTAACTCTTAACTATATTATATTATATGTATAACTTTAAAATAATTTTACGTATACTTTTTTATGCATAGACCCAAGCTAAACATATGACTTCCCCGTGAACGTATAAAAGAGGTCCATAAAAGTTTCGAAGAGTAATTATTGAAGGAGGAACAAAATTACCTTGTGAAAGTACAGAGCTCACATCACTTCATTAACCACATTACAATTCCCAAATCATCAGTGTACAAAAATCATGACAAACCCCAACGTAACATCACCACTGTCTCAATATCACCTTTTTACAGTGCTCACATCAGTCAGTCACCCTGGACCACACACACACACACACACACACACACACACACACACACACACACACACACACACACACACACACACACACACACCAAGTCGTACATCCCATTATTTCATATTTCAAACAGTTATCCGATTTCACACTTGACAACACACACACACACACACGGCTGGTAGAACATCAACCACACCAACAACACCACAGCTATATACTTCAAATGTCATACTAACCACATCACACTACAGTCGGTATTCTGAGTCATTCAATATCGGGTTTTGAAATCTCTCCAACAAGAACACGAGGGAAAGTATACCATAAAACAGCTCGGTGGTATTTTCAATTACACTATCACCTAATAATCTACAATCAACTTTACAACCACACCACCTTTTTTACAACACTTCACCAACCACTTCATTTGCTTTACCTCACAACATGACCACCTGGAAATCAACAACCACAACACTTAATCAACCACTTCATTTGTTTTACCTCACAACATGATCACCTGGTAATCCACAAACAACTTCACAACCACAACACATCACCAACCACCTCATCTCGCCTCACCACCAGCACAACAAAAGTCTTTATTCAGCAAATAAAGGCTGTAGGAGAGCAATGGCCGACCAGACACAAAAGTCCCACTGCTACTATCCTGGCTACCCCTCTTACTGTATCTCTCTCTCTCTCTCACACACACACAAACTGCTGCTACGTATGTTGCTGAGGGGGACGCTGTTTATTTTATCTACTTGTTTATGTCATATTTTAGATTATACTCTGCGTTTGTTTTAGGTGGTGAAGGAGTGTGTGTGCAGTGAGCATAAATTTATACATCGTTGTCTCTTACTCTTGGTGTCGACAGTGTTATGGTGAGAGGAAATATCTGTCTGAGCCCATAACTTTGGCGAAGCCTTGTGATTACCCCGGCGGAAGTAGCGACGAGAGAGGTGAGTAGTGAAGAGAAAACGGGAGTGGTGAAGGGAGTGATGAGGAAGATGCAGAATAGAAAGTGATAGAGGATAATAATGGAAGGGATTAATGCAACGAGTCTTATGATAAAGAGGATATGGGAGTTATGGATCAAGAGAAGGGAGATAGGAAGAGGATATACAACAGAAGTAAGGGATCCAGGAGTGATATGATGAAGAGGATGAGTGAGAAAATAGGAAGTGAGAAGTAAATGCGAGTGAAAAGGTTGAGTGCATAGGGAAATGTGAGTAACAGAGTGAATAACATGAGTGAGGAGGTTAGATCAGGTAAGTGGGTGAGTGAGTAGTATAATGCGAGTGAAAGTGAAGTGAGAGGAGAAGGTGAGAGTGAGGAGGGTAAAAGGGAAGTATAGGGGGACCTTTCAGAATCAGGCAGCGTGACTAAATCCACCCTCACTTACTACACACACACACACACACACCATCTCTCTCTCACGCACACACAAACTCTCTCTCTCACACACACACCATCTCTCTCTCACGCACACACAAACTCTCTCTCTCTCTCTCTCTCACACACACACAAACTATCTCTCTCTCTTTCTCTCTCATACACACACTGCAGGCCGCCTCAGGAATCCATCTTCACTCCACCAGTCACCACCAGCTGCGCCACCACCTCACCACAACACAAACACACACACACACACACACATACAAGGGCCACCCACACACATCACCATCAAGTTTCCCTCGGCCACCACCCACCCACCTCACCCCAACAGAGGAAAGAAAGTAAAGATCAAATCGCAATTATTATATTTTACAATTTGGTTTTCTCTCCCTAAAAAGTTTCCCCTGACAAGTAAATAATATTGGTCCCATGGTTTAGGGACATGAGCAAGACATTCAGGGGTTTGTTTATACCTATATTTTTTTCTATACTGAGGAAGGTAAAGAAAGACACGAAGCCCAGTTAATGTCCACATGCACATGTGAAGTTAAAAGTGAAAAAGGTATATAATAATGTCATGGCTAACTTCGTCTGAGATGAAACAAAACCTGAGTAACAAATTGCAGCCCTTCATGACACATACACACACACACACACACACACACACACACACACACACACACACACACACACACACACACACACACACACACACACACACACACACACACATACACACACACACACACACACACACACACACACACACACACACACACACAGACACACACACACACTCCACTCTAGTCGTCACCACTATGACATTATTTACACCACGAGGAAGCTTGGACAAAAATGGTCTGCCTTCCGCAAACATGAGCCACGACATTGTCACGTTTGCATGACATCGCATCTCTTGTTAAGTTTACATAACATTGCTTGTCTCTGTACTGTATACGTTGGTTGGTTGGTATAGTGGTTCCTGATCCATCCGTTCCCTCAAACACTAAGAGTATTACAGTAGGTAGGTCATGGTGGTTGGGTAAGGTGCACATACAACAATAGTAGTTTATTTTACGCTCTGAAATGCAGTTGAGAAATAATATGGAATGGTGAGGATGTATAAAGAATGGACAGTACATCTTTGTAATGCAAAGTTAATGATATGGTGATCGTCTCAGTAGTTGTGTGAGTAACTTATATCATTACAAATGAACGTGTGTTTGTATATTTGTGCGCGTATGTATGAGTCTGTATTTGTGGGTGTATGAACATGTGTGTACTCAAATGAACGTACAATTGCACAAGTGTATTAAGATATAAGTATAGATACTTCATGTGTTAGATACGTTAAAACGTATGTGTGTGTGTGTATGAGAGAGAGAGAGAGAGAGAGAGAGAGAGAGAGAGAGAGAGAGAGAGAGAGAGAGAGAGAGAGAGAGAGAGAGAGAGAGAGAGAGAGAGAGAGAGAGAGAGAAAGCTAACTGCGTATCATTACTTAGGTGTTGCCATATAAGTATAGCCTAATTAAAGTCAATATTAATAGGTAAATTACCTGCAAACATAACTGTGCTATTCGTATGTATGGTTAACAGTTACGTGCGTGAGATAAATACACATTGGAGGTACTGTGAGATCTGAGTTTTGAAGTGTGAGAGTTGTGTGAACTTATATACGTGGGAAACTGTGATAAATGAGTGTGCAGAGAGGAGTGAGAGAGGTAGTAAGAGCAACAGTTATTCCACCAGTATCGTCCACTACTTCTTCACCAAATACTTCCGTGTGAAATTTCTTGCACCTCATCTTTGTACTTGTTAGACTCACTCAACCACATAATATTGACTATGTTTTATCTAATAGAGGAGGTATTCAATGTGTCATTATGTACCAGTCAAAGTTAACGTCATGTCTGTTTAATTAGGTCATTTGACAACGTCGGAAGAGTACTATAACTACCATCTACAAACTTCATACATGGGAGAATATTGGTACTAATACAGGAATGAGAAAAATATTATGCCCCCCTTGGTACCTGAAGCTCGGTGCGGTACTTCTTGGAGAGTTGTGTGTGCGGTGCCTCGGGTGAGAGAGACGGGGGCCTGGGTGGAGCTGTGGACTGTGGCATGGAATACACAGGTGGGACAGGTGATGGTGTTGTGTGGGCGTGTAGGTTTAGGTGGCCAGGCTCAGCGCCATACACATTTTTGATAACTACTTCGGTGCTGAGGGCTTGACCCAGGTCAGCTAGAAACTTGTGGAGGGGAGCCTTAAATGGGAAAGACTCAGGGATATTGCCCCTCACGTTGCCACCACTATCACCCTCCAGGCTCTCTTCACCGTCCACCAGATACTCCGGCAGTGACACGTCGGAGGTGTCCCCGCTCTCACCGTCGCTGAAGCCGTCCCAGTTGTTGCGTCCCTGATACCGTGGAGGTACCGGGGGCACCTCAGTGGAGCTACGGCGTGGTGGCAATGGAGGACGCTTCTTGGGTGGTAGTGGTGGTGGTGATGGCAGGAGGTCAGGCAGGAGAGGCTCAGGAGAGGGAGGACTGTGATAACCAGAGTGGTTCCCAGGACGACGTACATTCCCTTCATCATGAAGGAGAGAAGTGGTGGTGGAACTCCGCCTCAGTGTGGAGGAATGGTGGCCAGAACTAGAGTAGTGGGAAGTGACGGAATAGCGGGAGGACGTGGAGCAGCCAGAGGAGCGCCGACGAGGCAGTCTCTCCGTGCTGCAGGAGCGGGAGAGAGGCTGGTGACGCAGGTCCTCTGTAGAACCAATGAAAGAGTTGCTACGGGAGAGAGAGACACCACTATCAACGGAGGCAAGGGAGGAGGCGCTGCGGTATTTGACAAGCCGCTGGGCCTCGTTCTCACGCCTCAATCTGATGGAATCGCAGCTCAGACCACGCTGCAAGGGCTGCTTCTTCCTCGCCAGCAGGTTGGGTTCACTCATGCCCCTCTCAAAAAGGTCTCTCTTCTTTTTCACAAAATCCCTCGGGGTTCCTATCTTGAGGGGCGGGGCGGCAGCGTTGACGGCGGCCACCATCCTGGGGCTCTTCAGCCGCCCCGGCCCCATTGGTGTCACTCTTGTCTCAATCATTTGACATCACAGTGAAGGCTGCTTGCTGGACGCTCAGTTTTGGCACCGCACACTGCACTCTTCACCGCTGGACTGACTCCCACGCAGCACGCCAGCCACGCCGCACCGCGCTAAACCTGCCGCCACTCCTCCTTCCCCATCCCCTCCAACCCACCTTACCCACCAAGCGACAACCCCCTCCCTTCTCTTACCACCGCCCACCCACTACTCTCACCATCACCCACATTATCACTCACTCCTCTCACCATCTTTCACACTACATCAACCCTCTACTCTCACTACTTATCAACCACACACCACTATCCACACCACACCATCACCACCACCTCTACTCACAACACCACACTCACTATAACACAAGCATCTTCCCCTTTCTCTCACCACTATCCACAACACCACACTCTCTACTCACCACTATACACAACACCACACTCACTATAACACAAGCATCTTCCCCTTTCTCTCACCACTATCCACAACACCACACTCTTCCCTCGCCACTAAGGTACCCACAACAGCCCCATCACTAACAATTCCCTCCTCTTTCAACACACGAGTCTACAGATTTATTCGACACTCACACAGGTTCCTCCCACCGAACCAAGCACGTTACATAAAGAAGAAATATAACCCGAAACGTCTCTACGGTTCGTGCAAGGTACCGTAACAGCGATTTCACACACGCACTAGAAATTTATACATTTTCCCCAAACAAATAAAATTCGTTCTGGCAACAAAGCAGGTTTCCACTTAAATTCTCTTTAACAGTGCTCAAAAGCTTACCATTTTACTGTTCATGTGTTCCTAAACCAGGGAAATCTTCGTAAAAATGTGTGTGGATTTTTAAGAGTAGATGGATTTATTTAGCAAATGTACACAGACACAATAATTCAAAACATAATAAATAAATAAATAAATAAACACAGACACAATAATTCAAATAGTATTAAATAAATAAACACTCAATATACTCAAGTTGGCAGTGTCTTCCTTTTAATTTCCAATGAGACTAACTAAAAACGATTCTATATATACAAACGAAGACCCGATACTAAGACACACGGAGGGTTAAAAAAGGAAAACGTAACCCTAACAACTACAGTTCACCATACGAGTGTAAATAGTGTAAAGGTGTTGGCAGGCTCTCACCCTTGTCAACATAATGTACGACCTTCAATCCCCTATAGAAAGTGAGGGTATAGAGGAGAGGAAGCCACTCAGACCCAACACAACTCGTCCTCCATAGTTAATAAGCGGCGATGAAAGCGACCTTGTTCCCGGGTCATTGTCGCTCATTACAGGTCACAAGGTAATGACCAACAAGCCACCTGTCTGTCTACCTACCTGTACGCCAGCCAGCCACACCCCTCTTCCCTCCCCCCCTCACCTTCCCTACTATACACATCTGTACAATACTTTTTACTTTACACTTATACTACACTATCTATACACCTATACTACACTAACTATACACCTATAAGACACTTAACTATACACCTATACAACACTAACAGGTTTCCTTCTACACCTACACATCTCACTCTACAGATTCCCTTCTACACCTACACATTTCACTCTATTTTTTCCTTCTACACCTACACGTTTCACTCTACACTTGTAATACACCTACTGTATATACACATTTCACTCTAAAATTACTACGGTATAGTCGGTGGCAAAAAGACGTCGCCTCATTTGTCAAGTCATAAACCACAGTATACAAAAGTAAGCTTCACAATCTCGCAAAACTGAAGCAACAGAAAAGTTTATCAGTATTCCCGCTGGATAGTAGAGGTTTGCATGAGGAATGAGCTGAATCGATGACCATCCATTAAAATTATTATGTAAACAAAACAAGAAGTAATGGGTGAGACGACAGGACTTTTACCACTCAAGTTATGCATATTTCCATAACTTCACTTAGTCCTGTCTACCTCAACAACCCGGAAAAGAAGATGCAACACCAGATTGATAGAAGAAGAGAGGGGAGGGGCCTTCCTTCACTTTCCTCCCTCTTGTGTTGTTGTTGTTGTTGTCTTGTGATGTGCCGTTCGTCGTGATACTGGTACATGGCTGGGGTTGAAGATGATAACGCCTGCGGTCACTTGCAAAACCACAACTACACCCCGCAGCCGGACGATGACACGACAGTTGTAGTACCCAAGGCAACTGACTACTAAAGTAAATTGTTTCCCATTACAAGCTCATGTACTAACGTTATGATTACCGTATGTATCTTTACTCTACGCAGAGTGGGTTGGTTTCCGTAGTGTATCTTTTTACGAACTCATATACTGACGTAGCTATGATGTATCTTTACTGTACGTTGAGTGGATTGGTTTCTGTAGTGTCTTTTTCCAAGCTTACTGTATACTGACGTAGCTATGATGTATTTTTTCTGTATGTTATCTGGGTGGGTGTTTCCGTAGAAAACTTATAAACTAACTTAGCTATGATGTATTTTTTTTCTGTATGTTAATTGTGTGTTTCCGTAGTGTGTCTCTTTACAAACTTATAAACTGACGTAGCTATAATGTAATTTTTCTGTATGTTAAGTGTGTGTGTGTCTCCATAGTGTTACTCTTTACAAGCTCATATACTGACGCTATGAGTATGTATTTTTACTGTGTGTTGTGTGGGGTGTGTCTGTAGTGGTGTGAAGTGGAAGTAGAAGGGTAGCAGATGGTATTAGATTATGATGATTTGAACGTTCCAGTAGTTTGTTAGAATCGGTATAGGAATTTTCAGACGATTTTGTAAGTGAGTATAATAATATAATAGAATTAAAATATACGAAAATCTTACTGGTGTAAAATAATCTGTAAGAGCTTTTGTGGTGTGTGTGTGTGTGTGTGTGTGTGTGTGTGTGTGTGTGTGTGTGTGTGTGTGTGTGTGTGTGTGTGTGTGTGATAAACTGTAAAAGCACCTGTGTGTGTGTGATAAACTGTAAAAGCATCTGTGTGTGTGTGATAAACTATAAAAGCACCTGTGTATGTGTGTGTGTGTGTGTGTGTTTGCAGTGTAGGTGTGACGTGGGAAGGAATAACCCCAGACAGGTAGGACACGATTCGAGGCTGAGAACCACCCATAGAGAGGGGTAATTGGGTCAACTGTACACACACACACACACACACACACACACACACACACACACACACACACACACACACACATACATACACACACACACACACACACACACACACACACACACACACACACACACACACACACAACACACACACACACACACATTTTCCACTACATCCACTGCTAATGATATCTTTTCAGTTTTCCTGTACCCTGATTTCTCCTTCCATTCCCTCTGTGACGTCACCCGTGCATTCAAATTTCACCCGTGACTTCATCTTGAATACTTTCTCTTAATGTCACCCTTTCTATTTTCTGTGTTACTTACTTCCCATCCCATCTATTATTTATGTGTGACCCCTAACTCTCTCTCTCTCTCTCTCTCTCTCTCTCTCTCTCTCTCTCTCTCTCTCTCTCTCTCTCTCTCTCTCTCTCTCTCTCTCTCTCTCTCTCTCTCACTTTCTCCTTACACAATGACACATATATTCTCTCACTCCCTCCTTCAGTTTATGGTACAAAGACGACCACATTCACCACAAGGAAGCGATGAGGAGACAAGCATATAATAGAAGCCTATAGTGGAATTGAGGATTATTGATGCAAGAGGGAAAGGAGGAGGAGTGGAGAGAGTGAATGAAGGAGAGAAGGTTAGAGAGAAGGGAGGGGAAGTGAGGAAGAGAGAGGGTTAGGGAAAGGAAGTGAGGAAGAGAGAGGGTTAAGGGGGTATCACACTAGCACCGCGTACAAGGTACACGCGGGACTGCCTCCATATCGTCCCGTGAACGAGGAGCCGCGGCGGCATTCGCGGGACAAAGTTGGAATGGATCCCTAGCCAAGACCGTTCCTCGTATACACCACCAAGTCAATAAATAATATACTTATATAAATTAATTCTAAGTAAAAAAGGTGGATTAATATAAGAAAACATTTTTGCAATACAAATATTTTCGAACAACAACAAAAAACACACTTAAAGTAGAAAATGCGATGTCGATATTTTACTGTGTTTACATCCCGTAGGGACGGGTACACGTGTGGTCTTCATTGAATGCAAACATGGACAATAAAATCAAGCCTATGGTAGTGTTTCCTCTTTTCTTCTTCAAAACTATTAATTACAAGGACCAATGCAGTCAAATTGGTCATTATCATCCACAAAATTCATGTTGTTGTTTAAGTTTTGTGGCGGTGGTGGTGTGACTCATCTGGTATACAAAGGACCAGCCCGCGGTAGTGTGATAGCTACTGCCCAACCGTTCCTGGTACCTCATACCACCAGTCCTGCGTGTACCTCGTACGCGGTGCTAGTGTGATACCCCCTTTAGGGAAGGGAAGAATGGGAAGGAGTGAGGGAGGGTATGGAGAAGAATTAAGCGAGAGAAAGAAATGTAATAGGGAATAATAGGGAAGGGAGTAAGTGAGTGAATGAGTGAGTGTGGGAAGCTGTGAGTGGAGGGTGTGAGGGAGGGGAGTGAATGTGGGAAACTGTGAGGGAGGGGAGTGAATATAGGAAACTGTGAGTGAAGGATGTGAGTGAGAGAGGCTGTGAGTGAAGGGTGTGAGAGAGGGAAGGAGGGAGTGAGTGAGTGAGTGAGGGGAGTGAGTGAATGCGAGAGGCTGTGAGTGAGGGAGTGAGTATGGGAGGGTGTGAGTGAGTGAGTGAGGCTGCGAGTGAAGGGAGTGAGTGAGTGAGTGAGGCTGTGAGTGATGTGGCATTGGTCCTCACCCGGTCAGCAACACCTGACTGGCGTGACTCGGCTAACACCAAGAACAAACTGAGAGTCTGTGTGTCTGTCTGTGTGTCTGTAACCCTCCCATCTCTTCTTCAGTCCCCTGCCATCGTCTGCTCACCATCAGTCAGGCCGTCATTGTTTATACTCCAAGTTAACATCACCGCCACCATCGCAGTCACAGATACTTTCATTCCACTTTAAGACCACCATAAATTTAATACTGTTCCCATTACCACCATAACTTTAATAAGACTGTGCCCATTACCACCATAACTTTAATAAGACTCTTCCTATTACCGCCATATATTTAAGATTGTGCTCATTACCACCATAACTTAGCACTCATAAAAAATATCACCAATATGAAGGGTATTTTATTCCTTTTTCCATTTTTTCGACGAAAGGAATATCGAAATTTTAAGTACCTCTGAACCTTTGCAAATCATGACACGCTACATCAGTGAATATAATACACACACACACACACACACACACACACACACACACACACTGAAAGCAAGCATTCCTCAACCCACCACAAGCACACACCACAACACAATAAAACACACACCACATGTCTCCACACAACAGAGATGCGGGCCAACAGACAACATGATTATCCCAAACAACGTTAACTACAAGCGGGACCCCTATAGAGAGTCAAGGTAACCCCCACACACTCCCAATAAACAAACATACAGACATCTGCACACACACACACACACACACACACACACACACACACACACACACACACACACACACACACACACAGACATCTGCACAAATGTAGGTCATGTTGTTGCTTCCCCTACACCTATAATACAACCCCCAAAAAAATCCCATGTAACGCGTGCAGGTAATTCTGAATCACAGGTTAATCATGCTAACTCGTACTCAGTTATTATCCTCCTGACACAAACACCCAGACACAAAGAGAGCTGAGACAACAAATATATCTCGTTATTGTTTGTTATTGTTGTGTTGCCACCACTCAGCAAATAACATTACAAAAACAACAACAACTCGGGTAATGTCACGGATTGTTTTACATTACTTAAGTCATGTCTTCCTCTTTCAAATTACACACACGTGGGAAATAGAAATAACATCAACCCGAGCATTACCGAGGGTGTAATTTGTGCAAATCAATATAATTCTGTAGCCAGAGAGCGTTGTATAGTGAAGGGCAAGGCTGCAGTCACGTCGGCACCCAGCTTTCCTCTCTCACATCAGACAGAGGTCATTGTCAGGGGCCAGGGCAAGGAGGGGTACGGCTGGAGGGGGAGGGGGAGGAGGATACATAAGGGGGAGGGGTATGACATGGGGTAAACAGAGAGAGAGAGGGGAATGCCATAAGGGAGATACAGAGAGTGTGGAACAGCATGTGGGGAAAACAGGGGAAGGGGAACAGTAGGGAGGGAAACAGCAGAAGGGGAACAGCAGGGAGGTGAACGCCAAGCAGGGGGGGGGGGGGGGTACAGTCTCGATCCCAAACGTGTACCCAGGGTTAATTTATTGAGGTTCCGATTAGCTTGAAAAATCGGTGAACTATAACTCCAGCCCTCATTCCTAGCTGACACGATTAATGTAACTAGTTCAGCTCTGGGTCAGTCAGTCAGTGATTTAGAGACGTGTACATACAAGCAATGTCTGTTGGGTACATTTTATGAACTGAGAATGTATACACACAGCGAAAAGGAGGTGATGGAGTACAGAGAAAAGTGTTCGTGGTACAGAGGTGAAAACTTCCGAGTGTACAGTACAATGGTGCTTGGGGACGAGGGCTGGTTGGGTACTTCAACTCAAGGTAGGTACGCATTTCACTTTTGTGTGTGCATATTTATCCCCACATTTGGCTCGTGTCCTCAGAAGAAATATACATGGTTATGAAAAAATATACCTGAATATTACTCAGTAAATTTAGTAACTTCACTGGCTTTTATAAACTTTACTTTGTTACTTAATCAATCAACACTCAATAACAATAGTGAACACAACAACGAGAACCAGGCTTACATTCCTTAAGATAGTAATTCACTATTGTTACATTGGAGTGCCTTGATTCCTCCAAAGTATGCCAAGAAACAGGACCAGATGAAAAAATAAATAATGGTGTTCTGTTGCTTGGAATAGTTTGGAGGATTCTCAGTTGCTCAAAATATTTCCCCTTAATCATAGCAAACAACATAACCAGGGCCCTGAGAGGAGGTCAATAATTAGGTCCATTTATCATTATCGAATTAGACTTATAAAAACCAGCCAGGCTCTATGCAATAAGTGGAGAGTGTACGGTTATTAGGAAAGGTTTATGACCACCAGACACCACTACAGTTATCCCTGTTTACCGTCAGGTGTGGATGGATGACTGGAGTTATGAAGCCTAAGTGGTGGTAGTGGAGGTCACTCTTGAGGCAGGGGGAGATAGATAGATAGAAACATAGATAGATTGATAGAGTAGAAACATAGATAGATTGATAGAGTAGAAACATAGATAGATTGATAGAGTAGAAACATAGATAGATAGATAGAGTAGAAACATAGATAGATTGATAAAGTAGAAACATAGATAGATAGAGTAGATACATACATAGATAAATAATAATGGATGAATTGAAGGAACGATGTAAGTGAGAAAGTTGGGGAGGGTACTGAAGAAATGGGGAGATATGGGAAGGAGGAGATTGAATTAGGGAACAGTGGAGGAAGATTTGGGTGGAGGGAAGGGGTGGTGGATGTAAGGTGGAAGTAGGAGGAAACTGAGGAAGAGGAGGTAGTGGGTGATGTACGCAGGGAAAAAGGTGGAGGGAGGTAGGGAGGGAGGGAAAAAGGTGGGGGAGGGGAAGGGAAGGGAGGGTGGGGAACAGCTGTCGTCTTCCAGCGGTCATGGCTTCCCCCCACTCCCCTCCACCAACCCACCCCCACCTCCTGCATCTGCTGCCCAGCCCTCAGCCAAGTTCACAGTTGTACACACACACACATAAATACACAGACACACACACACATACACACACACATACATCTACAACAAGAGCACCTACATACAGACAAAACGTTACTAACTTGTCTTAATTAATGGTGCTGACAAATCCACAACACAACATAATAATAATTATAGACTCATTCCTCTAAAATCATCAACAACCAAAAAAATAAAATCTAGAAATATTGGAGTGTCTAGAGTCTGAGAATAGTTAGAGGGGATAATGTGGAAAGTTAATAATATACCCAACGACCTTCTCATGGTAAATAGTTAAGATTCGTACAGCATACATAATTATACAGCTGATAAACTAAATATTGATTGAATTAAGCATGGTATCATAATTCTTATCATAATTTTAAATGGTATGACTCTGATTTACATTATGGTTTGAGTATAAATTATGGAATGTGTGAATGAACAACGACAGATGAAATATTATAGATGAAAAAATGGAAGAGGGAGAAGGAAAGAAAGGAATGACACACACAGACATAAAAAGGGTGGTGGTGGGGGGGGGGGGGATCAAACGGGAGAAGAAGGGTGAACGGGAAAAAAAGAGAGGAAGGAATGACACACAGAGAGACGGAAAGATCGTGCAAGAAAAAATGGAGAATAAATCAAAGAAAAGATAATGGAAGAAAGGAGGAGGAGGAGGAGGAGTAGGGGAAGGAATCACACACACACACACACACACACACACACACACACACACACACACACACACACACACACACACACACACACACACACACACACACACAGAAAGTTCGTGCAAGAAAAATGGAAAAGAAATCAAAGAGAGAAAATGCAAGAAAGGAGGTGGAGGGGAAGGACACACACACACACACACACACACACACACACACACACACACACACACACACACACACACACACACACACACACACACACACACACACACACACACACACACACACACACACACACACACACATACACACACACACACACACACAGAGAGAGAGAGAGATCGTGCAAGAAAAAGGAGGGAGACGAAATCGAAGAGGGAAGATGGATGAGGGAAAAAAGGAGAAGACATGAGCGACAGACTGAGAGAGAGAGAGAGAGAAAGGTCGTGCAAAGAGACAAAGGGAGAGAGAGAGAGAGAGAGAACATTCCTGAGAGATCGGAGAGAGAAAGCTGGCAGGAAAGAATGAGAGGAAAAAATAAATGAAAAACGCGAAAAGAATCTATACACCTTCCAATAATATCAACAGTGAAGTGAAAGTTTATACCAGAGAAGAATGTGAAATGTGCCAACAATATTTAGGAATTTTTTAGTAGATACAAAAAAAACATAAACAAAAAACGAAATAACGTACAACCTCTGTATTTAAGTTCACAACAAAAATATAATATAGTAAAATAAAATAAGTGAAATAAAAGTATAGATGACAAAAACAATATATTTAAATTATATATATATGTAATCGAAATTGATAATGTATACATATTTCAATCTCATATTAAATAATCAATCTTACATACTGTATTCTCATTCACATACACTATATATATCTATCTTGCTACACACACACACACACACACACACACACACACACACACTTCCTCAAACACATCACTGTCATTCGAACGCACTCCCACGCAATCCATCTCACTCACACACAATATATACCTCATGTGCAGGGTCTCTCTCTCTCTCTCTCTCTCTCTCTCTCTCTCTCTCTCTCTCTCTCTCTCTCTCTCATGTTTATCCAAGCGAAGTTTCAATGTCACCAAAAAATGACCCTGCCACCCACATCACTACACACACACACACACACACAGTTGAGTTTTCTGACACACACACACACACACACCTCACTGTTGATTTTTGTGACCCACCCACACACACTCACGCAATCGCATCTCTCACTTTTCCCTTCTCTGACTGACACACACACACACACACACACACAAGGTCCCACCCATGTAACCAGAGCCGCAGTTCATCATTAAACATCTACACATATACACACACACACACACTCTCTCTTTCTCTTTCTCTTTCTCTTTTTCTTTCTCTCTCTCTCTCACCCAACACACACACACACAATATAACTTTAGCCACCATCCATCAATAACTTCCGCTGACCTTTTCGTGTGTGTGTGTGTGTGTGTGTGAGTGAATGAGTGTGTGTGTGTGTGTGTGTGTGTGTGTGTGTGTGTGTGTGTGTGTGTGTGTGTGTGTGTGTGTGTGTGTGTGTGTGTGTGTGTGTGTGTGTGTGTGTGTGTGTGTGAGCGGTACAACAGGAAGGAAGTTGTGGTGACTGACGACTCATCATCATTGCACTATAAGAAATAAAGGACTCCACCACAACATCAACACGAACCACTACTACAATTTACATATTTATTTATTTTTCGACTGATGTGTATGTAACCTGACATCCCCATTAATTAAATATAATTCTACTTTATATTTATTTTATATGTTTTCATTAAAAAAAACAATGTCTATATGGAAGTTCTAAAACCGATACAAATAACTCTTAATAAACGAATAACTTTTAATATATTTACCCTAAAACGGATACAATGTAATTCTTAATATATTTTCGAGTGTAGCAAATGATTGAACTTGAAAACTATCGATACGAACACCACCACCATTATAAACGTTATTGCAATCCCTCCACCAGATGTCACGTTTGGTCTGTTTGTTTACATTCTCGGTTCTGTTGACTGATGAGACTACAATAGGAAGACGGACAGACCATTGGGCCATTAAGGGGGTATAATTCACTTTGTTACATTGGAGTGCCTTGATTCCTCCAAAGTATGCCAGGAAACAGGATCAGATGAACAAAAATAATGGTGTTCTGTTGCTTGGGGTACTTTGGAGGATTCAGTTGTTCCAGATTTACCAACACAACCATATGATGTAGTTATATACAATTGGAGGTAAAAGAGTCCTTCAAATATTGCCACGAAACAATACCGCCTATATGGAAGGAGCTTGTTTCGTGGCATAGTAAGAAGGAATCAGAAGCCACCAATTCTCATACACGATCACAGGGTCTCTAAAGGTGGATAGGTAGGTAGTACAATACTGGTAAATCTGGAGCAACTAATTCCTTCAAACAATTCCAAGTAACAGGTCACCATTATTTTTGTTCATCCAGTTCTGTTTCTTGACATACTTTGGAGGAATCAAGACGTTCCTATGTTATATCGAAAGTTTAATACCATTCATTGCCTTTACTGGACGTCAAATTTGTCCTCATGATTCTCGTTTTCCTATTTTTAGGGAAATATTTAGAAATCATCCAGCCTTCAAAAAATCCCAAGCAATTTTAATATAGAACAAAACATAATATCTCATCTGTCTGAATATTTCTTACTCTGCCATCATTCGTGTGTACCAAAAAACGTGTCTATTTACAATTTTACATCAACACGTGACACTTCAGGTTGCAAGCAGCACCGAGAAACAAAACACCTTCCACAATCCCCACACAAGTTCCGCTTCTGATGCAAGAGAGCCGCAGTGAGAAAGTCGCATATGAAGAGAAGGTGGTCAACGAGGGAAAAAAATGAGGGGGAATAATACATACATGACAACACAACTGTAGTCTCTTCAAAGTCTTTCAAAATAACTGGTGAATGCGGGCAAAACTACAACACGTGCATGGTTTATTTATGAAAGTCTCCTACTAGTCTTACACAAACGTACGGTATATGTCTATGGTGAATGAAAAAGAAACTAACATCACAAATAATAATAATAATAATAATAATAGTAATAATAATAATAATAAAAATATTAATATTAATAATAATAATACCTGGAAGTTTCATTAAGAGCAATATATAAAAAAAATTCACAAGATGCGAAGTGAAATCAGTCAAAAATGTGAGAGAGAGAGAGAGAGAGAGAGAGAGAGAGAGAGAGAGAGAGAGAGATGGAATGGCAGTGAATGAGAGGAAGTGAAAAAATAATCCAGCAGTGAAAGCGTGAAATGCATCCATTTTCTGCGACTCTAAGCGTTTGAGAATGGATGACAATAACAATAATAAAAACAACGACCATGACTGACTGAGAGGAAGGGCATGAGGGGGGGAGATAGGGGGGGATTTAGGCGGGAAAAGAGAGTGCTTGAACTACGGAGAGAGAGAGAGCACGTACACACGCACGCACACACACACACACACACATTGAGAGAAAACTCCTCCTTACTTTTATCCCTATCCTCAATTCCTCACCATCCTACCTCCACCTCTAAACCTTCAACTTCACCCTTACCCTCATCCTTCCCCAACCTTAACCTTAACCCTCACCGTCGTCCTTCAACATCAACCTTACTCTCATTCAAATCATCAACCTCACCCTCCACCCTCACCTTATTCCAACCTTCACCCTCACCCTTAACATGACACACCCGTACACTCAAAAAGCTGCCCTCATTTCTCCCCCACCAATACTCTCATTCCCCTCACGTTAAATACAAGTTAATTACAAAGGTGTGATGTTACAAAAAGAAACTGAAGGAGGAAAAAAATATAATGACGGGGTAAATTGGAGAGAAATATAGAGGAAACAAGACTGTGTGAGCGAGAGGAAGGGCACGGATACATAAAGTGAAAATGGGAAAGTGAGAGGGGTGTTGGAATTAAACATGAGAGTGAGAGGGAGAGGCACGTTGGGAATTAAAAGTAAGAGTAGGAGAGTGAGAGGGTGTGCAATTGTGTGCAAGGGAAATACGAGAGAATGAGTGTGTTTTGAGTAAGACGGAGAGGGAAATAGAAGCAAAAAGTGTGAGAGTTACATTAGAAGACTTTAGGAATAAGAGACTGAGTATGAAGAAATAATACAAATTAATGTCAGATGATGCAGGCATAATAATTCATAAAGTGTGAAAGCTTGAGTCAGTGTTAGGCAGCAGGTGCAAGTAATCAGCAAATAATCAACTATTAACAATGATCCAGTTAATGGTGAACAGAATCTCACTATAATTCTCAAACCACTTTTAAAATTACTGTACAGTATATAGCACACAACTATTAACCTCAGTAAAATGTTTAAACTGTGCCGCTTTTTGTTCCCCAATGCTATGAAATTACTAAACACAAATGCATGGAATCTTATTCTTAGTGGAAATAATTTCATAATCATGGTAACTAAAATTACGTTCCATGTATGCAACACAGAATAAAGTGATAATGTTGCATTTTAACATTTGTTTACGATTTGATGGAATATCTTCAATAGTACAACTGGAATAGTATGTGCCAATGAAAGTATTTGCAGCATATGGTGACCTTGTTATTTATGACTGAAACTATGTTTGGAATGGAATGGAACCCCATGTGATCAAAGAAGAGTCCAAAATGCTAACCACTTAGCCACCTCACCATGATACCACTCTTTTACTACCCTTCCTGCAATTCCATAATGTCGTTCATTTCAAAATGTACAGTACTCACACACACGAACACGGGAATTTGAATAAACACACAAACGTAAACATGACATTCACACACACTTCATTATATTTCAATCTTGGCTCCTTCTGTGGTATACCAATTTTTAATATCTGTTGCGGTCATATTCATTTACCTATACAACACAATAATTCCCACTGCTATATAAGTACAGTATACAGTAAAGGTACCCAAGCTATGTCAAAACAACTGTACCCAGGCCAGGTGCAGGAGATCCCTCAGGGCGTGGTAATACTCTCTCTGACCTTCACTCCTCACGCTACCTCCATTACTCCACACATTAACCATTTGTGATGAGCCCACTTTTTACCCGACTCTCTCACGTAACTCTAAACATTAATTGTAAGTATTGCAATAAGGGGATGAATACCTTTATATCCTACTAACTTTTTATCTTCGAGAAAGTATCATAACACGTAAACTTCACAAGCAAACTATGTTCTGTTTAAGTACCAGTAAATTGAACATTATGATCATATTCGCCAGTATGAATATAATCTTGTGATTATTTCAAACTACTGTAACTAACTTATCTATTTCTTAGGTAATCAGTCTAATTCCCAAAAAGGTTAGAAAAACTTGAAAATACTATTATACAATAATAGTTGCTGAGGACAAAAAAAAATTCCAGTACCTTAAACAATAAAACTAACTGAAACCCTACATAAATTGCGAAACTGAATATTTTGTGCCTCTGACCTTCTGGCTACTTTTTACAGTCTTCCGGGAAAAATATATTCTCTTTTACCTACTGTACATGTAAATGCCAATATCAGTATGTTAGATGCCCGTAAGGAAGAAGAACCTTTAACATAACAATGAGTGGTAGATCAAACCACTCCACATACCCTAAATACTGTATTCTGTACTTACCTGAGACAGCCCCAGACGATAAGATGATGCATCCAAATCTAGATGTGCCAGTATAGCCTCAACAGCAGCTCTCTCGTCCAGCACCGGGGCCTGAGCTCGAGCCTCAGCTGGGGCGAGGACGGCAAACCTCCGGCGGAACTCACTGTACTGCAAGTGCTCCGGGAAACCTTGTTTGTGTAGTCTCAAGGCATCCAGGATTTGGCAACCTCGCAGCTGTACGGGAAGAAAAGGTTGGTGCATAAGATACAATACTGATGGCATGAGATTTTTCCTATTTTATGTGAGCGGGTGAAGTAGACTGAAAACAGAGAGAGAAAGAGAAGTAAAGAGGGCTGCAAAAGGACTTTCTCCTAAATACAGTATATAATAAATGTTCCTGAAGCACTGATGGAAACAGAATGAAGAATCAAAACATTTAAAAGTAATCTAACCTTATTCCTGGAATATGTATTGACATTATTACAATATCAATTCTTTATATCAATTATATTAACTTTATGCAATTAGTCAATTAACTTGACTTTACGACCCACTCACCTGAGAGCGAACTAGAGGAACATTGAGGAGAATGTCTTCACTGGAGTTGTTGGTTTTATTGGGTGTCATAATGGAACCTTTAAGGTCACACAAGCCAGCATTGTGTTGTGGCAACAGACAGTGAACAAACCTCAGCTTGCTTCGTCTCAGGTTCTCTATTATGCCATCCTGGGAACACAGCATTTATGGGTAATTAATTACAGTACACAAAATTATGCCACCTAAAGAAGATATTAAACTTTTAAACAACACAAATCCCCCCTGCCTAGTTCCTCCATAATAGCAAAAACAACAAACTCTATATCCCACCCAAAGTTCAATCGACAGTAGTCACAATTGTTCATCTTCAAATGGTAAAAACTCTTTTTGCAAAAACTCCTCTAAATGTATAAGATGACTGTATAACAGTGTAAAATGGTTAAGTGGTGAAAATTAGCAGAAACAGTGGAACTCAGATTCTTCAAAGGTTTTTAGTGCATCTTATCCGGAAAAAGTTGCTAAAAAAGACCGTATCAATAAAATACTGTAATTAACAAAATACAATGCAGAATCCTACTTCTATTTTCATACCCTCACAGTAAAACATAGAAACTGTATTTACAAAATACATTGGTCATACTGAGTATGGTACTTAAGATTATATTATTTTTCCTGACTTTGAGACTAATAACTATAGCAAAGAATTCACCCATGAAAGAATATGAATTTACAGTACAGTATAGCACTTTTTATGACAGTACTTACCACAGTGAATTTGACCTGAAGACAGACACTCTTGCGTTTAATGCCTGCAGT
Source organism: Petrolisthes manimaculis (assembly GCA_034508575.1). Lineage (NCBI taxonomy): Eukaryota > Metazoa > Arthropoda > Malacostraca > Decapoda > Porcellanidae > Petrolisthes > Petrolisthes manimaculis. Next base: position 205,608 of record JAWZYT010000206.1, read on the forward strand.
GCCTGTGGTAAATGCCCTTCTGATGGAAGACGCCCGCCTTAATGACTGTGATCCTTCAATGCCAACCACCGAACCACTGATTGTGTTACTGACTGGCCCTCGGCTAAACACAAACAGCCTACTTAGAATCTCCCTGAAAACAGAGATGGTATCATAAGAAATAATATAAGATGGTATCATAAAAAATAGTAAAAGAATTAAGACCACTGAATGAGCTGTGATTCAACAATTACCCAAGAACTACTGATCATGGTTACTATTTCAGGACCTTGTCAAACCTAGTTTCTTACACAATAAACATTCATAGTAAATGTGCGTGTGTGTATTTACTTGTTGGACTCTTGAAGCAGTGCTGCAGCCTGTCTAATAACAGGATTCTCACGAGAAGCCTTCAACCAATTGTGAATAGAGTAGTTAACTGGATTGGTGCCTTGGAAATGCTGTAGAGAAAACTGGTCCTGTGCTGCTCCCTTCCTTAGCAACTGGGAATACTCTGTCATCAAGGAATAAAAATAACAGTTAAGCTATGATGAATTCATATCCATAGTTTTTACTCTGTATAAACTTTAACAATAGGTCTTGGGAAGCCAATTCAACATAACCTGATATTATTATTACATCATCAATGTCTTTTGCCGCAAGAAAAGAGCCAGAAATCACTTGATAAACTCGAAAAATGATTTGTTAAACAAAACATTAAACTTATGATTTGCTAACACATACGGTAAGCATACTCTACAGGAAACATTCTAAAATAAATGTTGTCTCTCACTGTGAATTATGATACTGTACATGTACTGAAGTACAATACATAATCATATAAAGAATGACAAAAAATATGCAAGCATGGCCAGCTTTACCTCTGTCTCCATAGTGAGCATAGAGGCGGTGCAGGAAGCTCTGGTCTGAAGCCCCAGGGAAGATGGCTTCTTCATCGAGCAACCACAACAGTCCACGTCGCTCGGATTCTCTGAGATCAGATTGGGATGTTCTCACAACACAACTTGATGATGCCTTGTCTATCAATGCAATGAGAGGAGCTGGTGTTCCAATCTCATCAGCCACATCACCATACTCAATGTTTTCCTGGAACATAAAGAAAAATACATTAGAATTGGATATACTGTACATCATTATCACTCATTCTTTATAATCAAACACTCCATTCATAAATTCATACTGCATAATGTAACAACAGTATAGAAAAATTACCTAAATACCTAGTGCATAATTTATCATGTAGAAAAGAATACCTCTACTTGAAGACAAACATTTCCAATACAAGATGGAATAATAAATAAGTACAGTACAGTACTGTAAACAGATGCAGATACCTGGTCATATCTGTCAGTCTGTGCTGTGAAGGTGGTATCATGGTACAACATCTGAAGTCTCTCCTGAGTGTAGTTATGGCAGAGGTCATGGAAGGTTGCACCAGATGTTCGGCCACAAGATGCAGGGTTTTGCAGTCCTGGTGCATCTACCACAAGAATTGAATTGCTGGTGTGGGCTGACGTGGAGATGCATCTGTAGACAACAGTTAAGCAGACTTGTCATAAAACTTCAAAGCAATATTTGTATTTTTTTATAAACAAAGTTCACCTATCATAATGATTAATCTGGTGTGCTTATTTCTCATATAATACAAATATTATATTCATGACATTTATACAAAACAGTTACAAAGCTGAATATTGTGCTGGCCAACAGTATTGTACAAGAAGTGATGCCTCTTTTATCAACTATTTCCTGATTAACAGTTCTATTACATTTCAAGTTGTCACCCTGACTCTTGCTGGCTTACTGATGTTTACATGGATCCCTTACAGCACTTCCCTGAGGCTCTCAAACTTGGAAATTAAGCATGTGAGAAATAATATGTGAGTAAGTAAGTCTGTCAGTCAGCACACCATACCTGTTTATAAGGGCAACAACAGCATTGAAGGCTTCACTGTATAGTCCCGTGGCCATTCCCTCAAGAGCCTCCAGTCCTTCCGGTCGCTCTGCTGGCCGCTCGGTTGGAGATGCCGTTCTGCAGGTAATAAATATGGGAATGAAAACCTTGCACGTCAACATGAACACACGGGAAGAGTACGCGAGTAAAGATGTTGTTAGCAATTTGGAGCCTAGTAACTCCTCTAAACTTGATAAAGAAATCGACATCGGCATAGGTGATTCACTTTGTGGCACAGTTTGGAGATATCAGCAGCCTCAAATTCAGTCATCTTACCCCATTAAAGCACACACAGAGATGTAAAATATGCTTTGATAAAAGTGTATATGCATATACTGTACTGTAGTTACAGAGTCCATGGAATGAAGGTTGCAAAATAAGGACAAATAATGTTGAATTTATAAAATATTTTGTTAAATATGGTAGTGGAGATTAAGGATATTTTATAAAAATGGGACAAAAACTGACATACATTATGACATTAAACTAAACCATACTAAATCATACTCACAGCAATAATGAATAAGGCTTTTGGTTGCAAACACCTTTTATACAGTAGACTCCCAACTATGCATTTTTTATGCTATACTGGTACTAGACTAGGACTGCATACCAGTGTAACTAATGACTAAAGACAAACTATATGCCGTATATATTGTAATTCTAAGCTCTAAGTGTTACAAAGACTTTTGGACCAAAGACTTGGCTTGTGACAGTACAGTATTCAAGTTTGATTTAAGATGGAAAAAAAGAGAATACAGTATGCTAAAATGAATCTTGAAGGGATGTAGTAGTTGCAAGGTTCCTTCCAGCATAATATAATTCACAAGGATTAATCATATGGTGGAATACAATGCCCTGGCTTTGGTTCAAGTCTCCTCTACCACTTATGTACTTCTGGTCTGGCTACAAATAAACTTCCAGTATTGTACGCAGTCAATAAAATATAGGTTAACCATAATTAGTTGAAGCATGCCACCCAGAAGTTGGGTGTCATGCATCTTTCAGTAAGATGCAAAATTGAAACCTGTAAGATATCAGCCATGGAAATTTACCATCAGCCAGAATATAAAGTACAGTACTATAAGTGCCTGTGAGAGCCAATGGTGAGGTAGCATGTTATCACCAACCAGTCCTCAAGAAGAGACACATCACTATAACACAACACTGCATGTCACTGCACTACAGACAACAGCTGAAGAAGGAAGGAGTCAGATCTATCTATTCCTCAACTAACAATCTAGTACTATTAACTGTGAGCCGTACTAAACTATGAAGAAATACTACTACAGTACTTTACTATACAGTAATCATATAACCTTGGTTCTTTCTTTAAATTATGTCTCCATTCATAAACTTCATGGATATAATCAAGAGGCTTAGCAGTTTTCGAGGCAGTAGTTCATTGAGCAGTACGAGAAACACTCAGCTTTATCAGAGTGGAGAGTCTACTGTATCGGCACTACTTCATCTTCAACTAAAAATTATCATAACAGAAGACATCATAACATTACTAACTGGCAGCAGGACATGCGGTATCATCATCAACACCTCAACATAAACATCCCACTATTTAGGATATGAACAACTAAAAGATAAAGTAAGGTAGGCCAGTATTTGTGTACTGTGTTCACCATGCAAACCAAAGTCTCAACTCAGGTTTGGTAAAATAAGGAGTGTTTATGGACAATAACAATAGGGTAATTATTTGGTGTTGGTTACTGGTTTATGTATCAGTATAAAGGGTTACATAAAACAGGTTTACATAAAATATTTTACATTCAGTGACAATAACACCATTATCAGTGACACAAGAGATATTGAATATATGGATATATATTCATAATTCCTTTAATGAGTAAAGTTTGTGTTGTAGTGGTTAATACTGTACTGTATGGTGTGGTCTGTTATATTAATGTGCTTATGTCCTGAGTATGAATGAAACTTGAAGAATTGATGTTGTGTTGTGGATAACAATACTGTACAGTATGTTGAGATCTGTTATGTATTTGTGCTTATGTCCTGAGAGTGAATGAGACTTGAAGAGAAATTCAGGCAAGTGAGGCTAGTGTGAGGGAAGTGCTGAATCAACAGGGGCACCACACTGTACCTAACACCATCACCAGCTTGATGAATCATGTCAATAATTTCATCACAAGTATCGAAGAGACCGCTGAAACAGAGAAGAAAATAATACAGAAACTCTTGACCAAAACAAGCATTGGATGAGTCATTCCTTCCTCACCTTGCCTTGAAAGAGTAAGTAATGAAGTAATGAGACACAAAGGTTTTAAAGATTAATTAATAAACATTAAAATACAGTACTTAAACTAAAGAAACTATGATAAAAATACTGTCCTTAAAAGATTATGTTCTGAAAATTTAGGAAATGTAGAATTTTGTGGGTTGTATTACACGCTGCATTTATCCTATATTGTACTATGAATGCAAAAATGTTCTGTTATAATAATTCAAAATGTATTCTAGTCACTTGCACATATCTAACATCACAATCCAAAGTTTTCTGAAACTCTCACTGGCTGGCAAGGGGGATGATGAAGCTACAGTAAAAAACTATGTCAATAGTTTGAATACTAGGTGCAAATATAACAGCACACACACATTAACAAGCTCATACTTTCCTCAATCAAGACACTTTTTCCTAAGAACATAAAAATCTCTAGGAGAAACCATTATAGTTTTCAGCAGTCCGCTGGGTTCCTGAAAGCACAAACTGAGGCCACAAGAGCAAGAACAATAATGACTAAAGAGTTGTATATAAATCTCATTATCACCATGGCTCAATATACCTTGCCTTACTTCATATTGATAACAGTATCCACATTCTTTACCAATGTTCATTACATGCAGGACTACAGTATAACTAGTTAAAAAACAAACACTTTTTAAGTTCTAGGGCACATTATTGGATATTTAACGTAACACCAAGACAACTCGCATCTCTTTATTTATGGAAATTACACTGTCAGGGGAAGGTTATTATTGGTCATCAAACAGATTATCTTTGTGGGTTGTAGAATATTACTAACACTAGCTATAATAAAATCCTAATTACCTTCAGTCATTTGCTTTTTCTTGACTCTAATGGATTCAAGGTTAGGTTACTAAACACAATCTTTAAAAATGATATATAAAGCTCAAGTTCACTGTAGTAATGTACTACAGTGCCTGAATTTGAACTAAACAAGCCCACTCACAAAACAATCTTCACTGCTCCACTACACCTTACAGAACCTACCTGAAAGATGCCCTGGTGGAAGGTGTAGTTGGGGTGGCATGGAAGATGGCTCGGGCCAGTTCCTCGACTGACGTGCCCAGAAGAGAAGATGCTTTCTGTGCACTGCCTGGCTTACCGAATTGGAACTTGTTGCCAGTTGCAGCTGTTAAACAAAGATTTATGGAATCAGAGTAGCACTTTCACTCTTCACATCAAAAGACATACAGTATTATTATTATGATGTACTGTAATGATAATCTTTAATTGTATTGTTTTCAGCCAGAATTATTTAAAAGACTGTTTTCATTGTCATATGTCTATATCTTCTTGCATGTCAAAACCCTTAAGATTACAACAATTTCAAAAGAACAAGAGGTATAATTTGTTTGGTACTATATGTTGAATGTTTATATTTCATCCTTATCATCAGTATATCATCATCTATTATATCACCACTCATTTCTTCAGTCTCTTGTCTCCATTCTCTTTACACTTCCACTGAGTTTTCTTGCACATACAGTACTGTACTATACTGCATTCAGGTTCCTTGTTAATATATCATTTATGAAAAATCTATTGGTTATTGAGCACTGGATTGACAACTACCGGTTAGTTATAATGGTACACATATTTTTCTTTTACACAAGCAAAAGATATCACAGCTTGAAGCAATGTCAGAAACATGGCCAATATTAGATATGCTAATTTTTCTGGCTTAGGCCCTACCTTTCACTGCACCAGCTGTTCCCAGATGGTATACTGCAGCCAGGACACACCAGAGGGTATTCTGCTCATCTGGTGACACTCCCAATACATCCAAGGCTGCACGAATCCTGGCCCAGGCAATCCCTGCCTTCTGGCGGTCCTCACTCTGTAATAGGATGATGCGAGATAAGACTGGTCATCATAATATCTATAAAACTTAATTCAGAGTGATGTATGTGACTGCCTATCTGGTCTATATATATATACTGTATTTTGTGGTGATCTGGTGACACAGCACAAGCCAACCACCCACCCGCTGTAGAGGTGTCATGAAGAGGTTGGGATCAGAGAGATTATCGAGTCCAAGAGAGCGACGGAGATCAGTATCTGCTCCTGACAGAAGCTGGTAGAAGATGTGATAGTTTGGTTCTCCCTCTGGACGTCTCACCACACGGGTCTTCTCTGGCATGTACACCTGTGGCAGAAATGTATATCAGTTCCTGTCTATACTGTAACTGTATCAACAGTACAACATACAGAAAGAGGATGTTTAGTCATAAACGGTTCAATTCTACTCACAAAAACTATATGATTTAACTGTCAATCTGTATCTAACCAGAGAATTTATTGCACTTTAAAAATATAGTATACTAGAGCATTATGAAAACCAGATGGTTGTTATTAGTTACATATCACGGCCACTTACTTGCACTGATGCAGATGCAATTTGCCCTGAGTGGTCAAAATCAAGGCTGAAAATCTGTGTGAAGCGAGTTGCGTTGGTGTTCATTACTGTCCGACTGTTGCCAAATGCCTCCAGCAACGTTGATATGGCATTCAACTTCTCAACTGGTAAAAGAAAGTATTGTTTATAACAACTGTCCAGTTCTATACTGGTATAAATTATTCACAAACAATTTACACATTCAACCTCTACCATTCCCATGTTCATCAAATGTTTCAATAATGCACTGTACAGAACAGTACATTACATACAACAACGAAGCAGAGGTAACATCACCAATACACATTCTTAACCCCAGTTAATACAGTTGTTAAATGAGCGACACCCAAGGGGAAGGTGTTAAGAAAGTCACCTCACATGAGTGTTGTGTATAGTAAATAGGATGCTTCTGAAGTTCTGAATATGAAAAGCTAGTATCCATCATCATGGCTGGTGTATGAGACAGTCTCAAAATCAGGATAATTTATGCATACTTTGTTGTAGGTAAAGCAATCCATTTGCCTTCCTCATACACACATAGAAAATCAAGTTTTGTACTGTATCTGTAAAGTGCATCCTCGTCTTTGTCCACCTATGTTTTGTAAACATGAGAATGTCTAGTTCTGCACATGTATGACTTGGGCACATGTGCTTGTGTGGCCAAAACGTTAAAGGCTAGTACAGTATTTATATACAATTAATAAGTTTAAGCCAACTAGCATCTAGGGGTAATTTACAGTCCATACCAACTATGCAGGGTGTTGCAAAACTAGACCGCCAAATTTGAAGGGTTACATCCTGACAAAAATAAAAGATAATATTTTAGACGACATTTAAAATAAAATGTATACTGTAGTTAAATCCACATTACAAGAGTTAAGGCCAGACCAACCTGTGAGGATCTTGTTGGTTGAGCCAGCAGCTAGGGCGAGGTAGTGCAACACATGCCTGAAGTTTGTCGTCTTGCCTGCCCCTGACCGACCCAAGAACACCACACTCTGATCTCGCCGCGTCGCCAGCATATCACGGTACGACGCCTGGGCAGCAGAGTAGATGTGTGGTGGCATGTCCTCCAGTTTGCACCCCTTGAACATCTGGATGACCTGCAAGTAACATATACAGTTAATAATGAATAAATGATCCAAGTCTAGGAAATGAGGAGGAGGAAGGAAAACACGAAGACAAATTGAGAAGGATAATGCTTTGTGTAATGGAGCACACACATTCACTTCCCCTTTCAAGCTCACACAGTCAGATGATTAAAAGTAAGCACACTTTCACTATTAACAGCAACAACCTTTACAACCAACACAGGGAGAAACATACAAAAGCCGTTTTACACAGGTACCATATGTAAGCACGCAGAAGCTAATCAAACAATACATCCATGTACAGTACACTCAAGCAAGGCCTAAAGATAGCACACTCAACCACATTGTACAATACACAAGGACACGAGTAAACCCCCTCCATAGTTAATGTAGGTTGCATGGATCCTCCTACATACCATCATCTCACGCCTTGGGTACAGTACTTACTTACTTACTTACTTACACATGCAATGAGTGTATGTGTGTGTGGGATGAGCCAGATGGTCAGGTCACAAAACGTTCCCAGCAGGCTATGATCTATTTGCTACATTATACTCCTAACTGTGCTAATAATACTGCATATGGTTTTGATGTTGGTTATGGAGATTGTCCTTTCGATGCCTCAAATACATTCTAACAGACTAATAATGTATTCATGATCTTCCTAGGTTAGCAAAGTTGAAGGTCACCTATTCCTACCCACAAACTATGCCTGGAAACAAGTCATCTAAATTTAATAGGTTCGACCAATTTTACAGCATAGTTTGGAGGAACAGGTAGCCTCCAATTTTCCCAAAGGATAAAACTCTCATCCATCAGGTCTGGTATTCAACTAATAAATAAATAAAAATAAATAAATAAAAATAAATAAAACATAAATAAATAAATACAACAAAAAATAAAGTCTCGTTATTGGCCTACACGTTTTGGCCATCAGACATCTTCAATCATACTGACATGCTCATCCCTAATACTACATCAGTTGGTTCTACAGCATCTTACCATTAAACTTCCTAACGTCATCTTCTTGTACGTGTTATCAACGTCTGGGATCTGACAGTAGAGGCTTCTGCATCGGACGTTTATCTCTTTCTCGTTCTTTACAAAACACATAACTTTACAAATTCAGCAACTTATATTACTTTAGACCAAATAGTATTTTCTATAAATATACTGTACATACTTTTTCATATTATACTCATACCCAAAGGTAAAATCTACATAACCGAAAATTAATTAATGTTAATGCATACTCTCATATGAAAGAGTAATTATAAAAGCAATGAAATCGAACGTCAATGAACTATAAGAAATATGAGTCATTAAAAGTAAGTATTATAGGTTCGTTCAAGCAATAATTTACAGCCACACAGCCGCTTTATCTTCAACCTTCCTTGTCTGAGAATGAAGTAAGTGGTGGGGAATGGTTGGTTACATCACCTTCAGACTTTCTTAATTGCTTATACAAAATATTATGTAATGGCACGTAAATGAAATTGCTTTACACAATTATGAAAGCGAACAAACTATTTACAGCATAATAATTAACAGAGAAAACATCCATTAAATCTGTGCGTGCGCGAAGAAAGATTATGCTGTAGAAAGCTAAACATTTTGACAGACTTGACGTAATCAATTATAGTACTAATAACCTTCATAATAAAAATCTCATGAGAAGCCAAGCACACGCAACTTTCCTATTACCGTATCACACAAGTTCTCTCTCTCTCTCTCTCTCTCTCTCTCTCTCTCTCTCTCTCTCTCTCTCACGAACGAGTAATAATACAAAAGCTCAATCGAATTACCCATCTTAATAAGTCTCAACTATACAACACTGGTAAAAGAAAAACATCCCATATACACACACATACGGTACAATTACGTATACTGTATATAGGCAACTTGGCATAAAGAGTGTACAATATAATTTATAGCCAACCTACACAACAATACACACTACAGTTACGTTACTAATATACATAAGCAACTTGGCATAAATGGTGTGTAGGTACAGCAGTAATAATAATAATAATAATAATAATAATAATAAGCCAACCTACACAACCATACACAACAACAACACACTTACGGTACTAATATACATAGGCAAGTTGGCATAAAGGGTGTAACAGTATAAGTTATTGCCAACCCACACTGCAATCTGGTAACACTGGTGGAGGGGGAGGGGGGGAGGGGGAGGGGAAGGGGAAGGGGGGGAGGGGGAGGGGGAGGGGAAGGGGGAGTTAGGGCGGGAACATTGCGTACACAGCAGCGGTTTGACAGCCTCGTTAGTCTGACTTACTCTAGGGTTAAATTATCTCGGAATTCAATTTATTGGGGTCGAGGAAGCATGAATCCCAGTGGACGGTCCCGGTAGTTTGACTCACCCTTCACTGACGTCACTCACACTAATTATTATGCTGAGGGATTTAATGAGACTAATAAGGGTGAAGGATGTTAAAATTCCTCACTGAAATAACTCACACTAAAGATGTTGAAGATATTTTTTAGAGTTCTATCGCTCCTTCACTGACGTCAATCACACTAATTATGCTGAGGGAATTAATTAGACTAATAAAAGTGAAGGATTTTAAAGTTCTATCGCTCCTCCTCAATGAAATCACTCACACTAAAGATGTTGAGGATTTTTTCGATCGCATTTCAATAAAATCATTCACAGTAAATATGTTAAGGATTTAGCCTATTCAATCCCCCTAAATGACGTCAATCACACTTATTACATTGAGATTTTTATTAAGTTCAATCGCCCTTCAATTATATATATATATGCCACATAATTTTTTTTCATATGTTGAGAATTTACAGAGTTTAAACAATTGGCTGTCGACTTGGAGTTATGATTTAATTTATCTGGTAACGTCAGGTGATGTATAGTTCTTGTTGGAAGGAAGGAATCTTGATGTAAAGTTCAGAGCGTTAATTGACTCATAAATAACTTCCTGGCACCTCAGATAATGTGTTTAGACTAATGGTAGACTATTCAATCACACACACACACACACACACACACACACACGACATTATTTCCAGGCGAACCGGGTCAAGTACTTCAAATTAATTAAGGAAGGTTCTACATCACCCTTGTTTCATATTGTTACTTCATGATTATAATTACCACATTCCGTTCATAATGAGTACAACACAACACTGAGGACCACTGAGTTAGTTCATATCCAGGACGGTGAAATAATATGAAAACTCTTATTAAACTTCATCTACACCAAATATACAGTACATAAATATACCAGCCTTGAAAAGTTTATACCAGGTAGCGGTACTATAAAAAAATATATATATATATATATATAAATACCACTATTTCTACTACTACTACTACTACTACTACTAGCCTACTTCCTGACACCTACTACTACTACTACTTCCTGACATCTATTAATACGACTACTACTTCCTGACACCTACTACTACTACTACTACTACTACTACTACTACTAATACTACTACTAATAATAATGATAATATGCTTGACTCGTGGGTGTACAAAAGATGATACAGCACAAAATTATACCTACTAAGTTATACTATACCCCTTAAAAAATTTATACCAAGTAGCATTACCATATGAAAAAAACAAAACAACTGATTCACGTGTACACAAAAGACGACAGTGTGTGCAGGTGTCGTGACATGAGGTGCTCTGAGCCCTCTACCGGTTCCTTACGTAAACACAAACAAAGGCTCTATCTTATATTAGTAGTAGTATTATCTCCACCGGCACAGTGACTTCACCTCCACATCAAGAGAAGAAGGTGTTTATTAAGACTCTAGTATTCTATTGGTCTTGGTGTTTATTAGGCCGTGGAGTGAATGAATGCGTCTCTCGTCCAGGTGTTTGTGTTTATTGATTAGTATTGTTGAGTTAAAATATATATATGGATTTTTATATGGATTTTTATAGTACACAATAATTATCACTTCATATAGAAATATAACAGCACAAGTATTTTTACATACCAGTATCTAAAACACACACACACACACACACAGACACACACACACATACACACACACACACACACACACACACACACACACACACACACACACACACACACACACACACACACACACACACACACACACACACACACACACACACACACACACAAAAGCAGATAAACTCCTTAATACTTCAAGTGATGTTTTTGTAGCTGACTCAACATACAAGTATAGCCCACCAAAACACCTGATCCCTTTCTGCCTCAGCGTTAGTGGTGTGAAAGACTCCTAAGAAGAAGTGAGACGTGCGAGCATCACAAAACAACACCATGACATCACCCATTAAATGTTGTCTCGACCTTCAGTTCACAAGAGTGGAGAGGGACACAACAAACAGCATCCGGGGAGAAGGAAGGTGGAGATGGAGGGCATGTGGTGGGTGGAAGCTGATGGTGTGGGATGAGTGGGTGGGTGAGGTGGGGTGAGGGGAAGAGGTGGTGGGTGAGGTGGGGTGAGGGGAAGAGGTGGTGGGTGGGGGAAGTGGGAGTGAAATGAGTGTGAAATGAGGGGGGGAGTGGGTTATGAGTGGGAAGGGGGAGAGTAGGGAGAGTAGGGGAAGGGGAGAGTAGGGTAAAAGGGGGAAGGGGGAAGAGTAGCATGAGGGGAGAGTAGGAGAAGGAAGAGAGTGAGACAAGGGAAGGGGACAGTAGGGGAAGGGGTGGGGGTTGAGACAAAGTGATAGGGGATAGGAACATAACAGCTACATATGATTGTCTATTAATTAAGGGTTAAGTATGCCCGCTTGTGGTCACATTGGAAGGCTACTAATTCCTCCAAACAAAGCTATAAAACGGATACCTAACTATAGTATAACTGAGGTCGTCTGTTACCTGGGATAGTCTGGAGGATTTTGTAACCTCCTAAGAATTAATACTACGATATAAATACAAAAAAAAAATCACAAAATACTTCTAACAAAAAAAAAAATATATATATTCACAAAATACTCCTGACATCACATAAAAAAAAAAGATACCCGTTGAACACAAGCACGTTTCGAAGGGATTAAACGTCCGATGAAAAGGTTTGGGTTGGGTTATATCGTATGTACCCGAGCCAGACATCCTTCCCCATAAGATAAACACGATAAACGGCAACATAATTCTGACCCGGACTGCCAGGGCTTATCTGTGAAGGGAGTCACAGTGTTGGGGGGGGGAGGGGGGGACGAAAGGGCTCACCGTGAGGCTTTCAACTTGCGACTTTATCTCTCGTGATTTTTAGTCGCTTAGTATCACTTTACTTCACCTCTTAAAAGAACAAAAACATTATGGTTATATAGATATGAGATTACTATATTATTCTTTGGTGTCGCTTTAATGATGAAAAAAGAGTATAGCAATTTATTGTTTTCATAATTAATGGGAGATGCGTTTTTACTTTTTTACTTTTTATTATTTCTTGGTGCTGGCAGACGTCTGAAATACAGTCACGTACTGAACTGAACGGTAAGGTGTTAGTTAAACAATCCCAACAACTTTCAACATGGTGGTCACATCAGTTTTACCTTCATCCCGCTCAGTGCATGAACGACGACCCACATTTCTTATAAGCTTAAACTATTATGAATAACGATATAAAAACTGGTGTTCGGTCGTTGTAGACTCAATGTAGAATATCAGTGGGACCTGTGTGTGTGCATCACTAATTAGCTACAGTGAATCTTAAGATATTGTGGATTATCTGAAAACGTACAGAGCTTGTGTGTGACGCTAATGTGAGTTACCGAGGCGCATACGGATTAACAACTATTTAGGGGGCATATATATACATTTTTTTTAAGATCCTGCTCATGTATAGATTTCCCTGAAGTGCCAAAGAATTTCCCTCACAACATTCCATTCCTCGTTGGTGTGAATCCATAAGACTTTCATTATGTCTTAACCCTTCTTCGTTAATGATTTACTCAGTCATTTATCATCTCCAGCAGACTTAGCAGTAAACACGGTAGTTAGTGTGAGTGATGGTGTGAAAGTTATGGGAGGGTGTTGGTGGGTTGGTAAAGGGAGGGTCGTGAGGATGGGAGAGAGGGAGAGAGAAGTTGGTGATGGTGAGGGGGAGAGAGAAGATGGTGATGGTGCGAGGGGGATAGAGATGGTGGTGATAGTGAGGGTGAGAGAGAAAAGATGGTGATGGTGAGAGAAGTTGGTGGTGGTGATGGTGGTGGTGATAGTGAGGGAAAGAGAAAAGATGGTGATGGTGAGGGGGTGGTGAGGTGGGGAGCAAGATAGTGGAGTTGTGTGTGTGTGAAAGAGAAAAGCTTGTGGTTGTGAGAGTAAGGGTGGTGGAGGTGAAAGAAATTATGAGAGAGAGAGAGAGAGAGAGAGAGAGAGAGAGAGAGAGAGAGAGAGAGAGAGTATGGAAGTGGTGCAGTATATAGGTGGTGTGGATGCATGAGGGAGTGTAGTGGGGGTGTGAGAAAGTGAGTGTGAAGGAGTGGGAGCATAACTCACTGTCAACCGTTGCCCCTACACGCCTGCCTCCATCAATCCTACCACGCCTCCTGACACACACACACACACACACACACACACACACACACACACACACACTCTCTCTCTCTCACTCTCTGTATCTATCCATCTCTCACACACACACACACACACACACTCTTTATTTCTCTCTCTCTCTCTCTCTCTCACACACACACACACACACACACACACTATCTCTATCTCACACTCTCCCTCACTCTATCTCTAAATATAAATAAAAACGTGAACAACTACTATAGATGAATGATGTTTTGTAAAGACTGTGTGGGCTGCATGATCTTAGTAACAGAGAGGAGGAGGAGGAGGGGGAGTATTGGGCTAAGTACAGGTGATCTGACTACACCCACACTGTTCACCTTATATGCAGTAACACCAATTGAAGGGAGAGCATCTACTACACGGTCAAATCTATAGGCACGAATTGCGAACGAGAGAATTGGTGAACGATTAAGGGGGTGTGGGAGTAGGGGGACAGGCTTGGGGGAGTTTTGGGGGGTGCAGGAGTAGGGGGACAGGCTTGGGGGAGTTTGGGGGGGGTGCAGGAGTAAGGGGACAGGCTCGGGGGGATTTTGGGGGGTTAGGGGGGTGCAGGAATATGGGGACAGGCTTTCTACCCACCCCAAGCTTGTCCCCCTATTCACGCACCTCCCCCACCAGTCCCCCCCAAGCCTGTCCCCTACTCCCACACCCCCTTAAAGTCAAGTATATACAAGGAGTCAGAGAGGAGAGGGATAAATAATGATAGAGGCATGATAATATATATATAAATTAAAAGCAGTAATATTATATAAATGTATATAAAAAGTATGTATAAGGAGACGACTCACTCACTTAACACATTCATTCACTCATTCTCTTCCTTCCTTAATTCCTCATTCACAAATTCCCTCACTTCTTACCTCCTTCACTAATTCTCTCACTCTTATACCTTCCCTCACCCATTCTCTCACTCCCTACATCCCTCACTTCATTCACACGTTCCCTCCCTTTTTTACTCCATCCTTCCCACACTCCCTACCTCCCTCCTTCACTCACTCATTCCTTCACTCACCTTCTCGGAGTATATGGCGAGTGGACTGGTTGGATTAATGACCACCATGGCAGCACCGGCGTACGTGTGGATGAGGTTGGAGCCGTACCGTTGTCTGAGGGTATGCAGTACGGACGACTCATTGAGGTATCTAAGTTGGGCCAGGTCCTCACAGCGGTCGTAAGGAGGTGGGTTGGCCTGCAGGAGAGAGATAGTGTGAGTATGCATCCCTAACATGAAAACTCAAAGTGTGAAGATGTCAGCCCATAAATGGAGGGGATTGCAGCCCACTCCACTGTCCCTTGTCACTTAAAGGAAATTTACTAAGTGGAGTTGAGTGCATCTGAACTGTATAACATTAACATTAGTGCAGTGAAGTGTAGTGTTGTACAGTGAAGTGAGGTCAATGATATGTATTTTACTATGTATATCCTGGTTGCCCTTCAAATAGGTAACACACGATAGTGTTCCTTTGGGCAGTAAACAACTGCTAAAGATATGTTAAAAAAGAGAGATAGAGAGATAGTGTGTGTGTGTTCGGGTTGGTTTAGGTTTATTTACATTGGATTGGTTTAGATTGATATCGTACCTGTAGTTACTGACCCTTTTAATTAATCAAACAAATTGTATCACTCGTTTTATTTACTTTTCACGTACTATAAGATAGGACTGTTTACTTTTAGATTTAAATGGCCATCTTCATTTCCAAGTCACAGTACCCACTACCCCTCAACATAATTGTACAGTTGCGAACACATGAAACAGACACACCTCAAACGGGCCCCTTATCAAGCATATAAAATAGGACGCACCCATACACACAACGTCTCATCCTATCCTAATGCTCAGTGAGGGGCCCCGTGTTAGGTGTTTCTTTTCATATGTCCACAACTGTACTGTACTTCGAGATAAATTGTGTTGTGTGTGACTTACCTTTTCGACATCATCTTCGTCCACCTCTATGACGTCACCGTTGTGCTCCAGTTTGAGTCTGACTCGTCCTTCCGGTAGTGCCTCCCCGGAGTCTGTCTCTCGCAGCTGTCTCGCCGCACAGAAACCCCCGCGGTGCACCAACCACACACGTTCCGCATCCAGCCACGCCCTCGCTGCCGCCACCTGCTCCTCCGACCGCGCCTGAAATACAATAACAAAGTATAGTTAGAATCAGGTCAGGTTAGGCTAGGTCAGATCAGGTTAGGTTAGGTTAAGTTATATAAAATTATAGTCTCTCTCAATGAAGTGGATAGGAACTCTACAGATTCCTATAAACTCTATCAAGAATCAGTTTGGATGATTCTGTACCTTCAACTTTTTCCTCGTTTAAAATCACGAATCTAATAAGTTACACAACATAAAACATTTTAGGGTATTCTTCGTTAAGAGGTTCGTAGCTATACTTTTTCAACCTGATATTTCTTGCGAACGTGAGTCTCAGCAACGCCTACAACTGAACACACACACACACACACACACACACACACACACACACACACACACACACACACACACACACACACACACACACACACACACACACACACACACACATTTCCTTCCAGATATCACGTTGCCTCATCAATATTCCAACCAACACAAGTCCTGACCGCCACCACTTAGTTAGAATATCAAGTAACACTCTATAGGAATCGAACCTGCTACAGTCAGGGTTACAAGTCCTGCTGCAATCACTGTCCTCTAATTAACATAGAAGATGGGTGTTGGTGTCTCTCTCTCTCTCTCTCTCTCTCTCTCTCTCTCTCTCTCTCTTTTTTTTCTCTCTCTCTCTGTGTGTGTGTGTGTGTGTGTGTGTGTGTGTGTGTGTGTTTGTGTGTGTGTGTGTGTGTGTGTGTGTGTGTGTGTGTGTGTGTGTGTGTGTGTGTGTGTGTGTGTGTGTGTGTGTGTGTGTGTATGTGTGTGTGTGTGTGTGTGTGTGTGTGTGTGTGTGTGTGTGTGTGTGTGTGTGTGTGTGTGTGTGTGTGCAAGACAGAATACGGGAGGGTGCAACTTACGGACCCCAAGCAGTTATTTTGATACGCAACGAACATATAATGAATTTCTGAGTCCAACTATACATGGCTTGAAAACAGAAGCGATCAACTCCACAACACAGAAGGCACCAGTTTAATTATTCTTATCACGACAATATCCCTGTCTGTACTAGAAAAGAAAGTCCAGCAACACCAACAACAATAACAAAACCGACCAAAACGTCAATTCATCTTCTTTAGAACATCAATTGACATCATTAAGGGGTCGTCTACCTAATGTAATGTACTTTGAAAACAGGAATACAGCAGTGGTTATCAATTCCAATGTTGTGTATGTATTTTTAGCGTACGCCTTCGTTATATATGCTGATGAGGAGCTTCTTACAGAGTGTTGTTGTTGTGTTGTTGCTGTGTTGTTGTTGTTGTTGTTGCTGTGTTGTGTTGTTGTGTTGTGGTTGTTGTGTTGTTGCTGTGTTGTTTTTGTTGTGTTGTTGTTGCTGTGTTGTTGTTGTTTTGTTGTTGCTGTGTTGTGTTGTTGTGTTGTGGTTGTTGTGTTGTTGCTGTGTTGTTGTTGTTGTGTTGTTGTTGCTGTGTTGTTGTGTTGTTGTTGTTGCTGTGTTGTTGTCAGTGTCACTCCACAAGACCCGCCAGCCGTCAGACATTGGAGTGTAGGAAGGAAAGGTTTATGCAACGACATTCTGCACAACCTTTCAAGCCCGATAAGGATGGCTAGGTCACTGTCAGTCTATAATGGCACACATACACACACGTGAGCACTAACACACACACATATATACAGCTACACATGTGAGCACTAACACCACACACACATACACAGCTACACACACACATATACAGCTACACATGTGAGCGCTAACACACACAAAAAAATAAACACACACATACACAGCTACATATGTGAGCACTAACATACACACACACACACACACACACACGGAAATACGCTACATCATAAGAAATGCGTACTATTCACACATACATAAAACATATCCCCGTCACGCTTAATTGCACATCAGTCAGTTATACACACATGGAGACAATAGAATACACAAATGCATTACGCAACAACTGTAATTAATCCCAACAACTTTTTATCACGTAAGGAGGTAATTTTTTTTACGACACAAAATTCCGAACCTTGAACGCGGCAATAAATAAATAAATAAATAACTTCTACTCGGTGCCCTTGCTCTGAAATGGTCCTGAACCTACACCAAGCCTCCTTTTAGTCGTCCACTACCACCACCACCACCACACTCGACAAACACTCCACCCACAGACTTCCCTGAATTGTTGGGGGTGAAACGCGACGCCATGACGAGCCAACACACACACACACACACACACACACACACACACACATACACAGCTACACATACACACACACACACACACACACACACACACACACACACACACACACACACACACACACACACACACACACACACACACACACACACACACACACACACACACATACACACACACACACACTGATAGACTGATAAGGGAGGTGGTGGGTAGGGGTAGTCTAGGTGAGGTTACGTAAGGTGTATAGCAGAAGTCGTGTGTGAGTGTGTGTGTTGTTATAGCCAAATGGGGGACTCGTGTTAGTGGAAGGTGGGACTGCCATGCCGACCCCATCACGAAGGACACACACACGCACACACACACACACACACACACAATCATCATCATAATAATAATAATTTTTCACATTAACTCATTCTGCCAATCTCATCTCAGACACGACGACGCTCATCAACAAATCTAATAATATATTAAATTAATGTATAAAGTGAAAGTAAAATCAGATGTTTTCATGACGACGTGACGGCCCCGAGAGAAGGAAGGAAAGGAATGAAAGTAGACGAACGAGATTCTCTTCCTATATACACACGTGTCTGATGGCGCCGGCAATACACACACACACACACACACACACACACACACACACACACACACACACACACACACACACACAGACACACACTCCAGCCAGCATAAACTTTCCAACACCACCAGTCCACCACTAACACCTTCACTGGAGAAGAACATGTGAGACGTGAGGTGAAGGGAGGTGTTGTGGTCCCAGTTATCACGACAACTATACCATCTATACCTCCACCTCCACCTTCTGCTGCTGCTTCCTCTAATCCTCCTCCTCCTCCTCCTCCTCCTCCTCCTCCTCCTCCTCCTCCTCCTCCTCCTCCTCCTCCTCCTCCTCCTTTTCTTCTTCTTCTTTTCCTCCACCTCCTCCTTCTTTTTATTCTTCATTTCCTCCTCCTCCTCCTCCTCCTCCTCCTCCTCGCCATGATTTTTTTCTACTTTCAATCTTGTCTGTGAAGTGATAGTATGATCTCTATTCTATTTTTAGTTGAGATTCGTGAATAATTTGGGTGAAAAAAAAAATATAAAAGAGAAAATGTCTACATCGATGTTAACAAATTTAGCAATATGTTGATAGGGAAGTGTTAATATACAAGTGATTGGTTACGAAAAAAACCAACACACACATTCAAATGAAGAATAAGAACTATAGAACAACATCTGAGAACAAACCTATACTACAAGCCATGACAATAAAAAACACATACAATACAACACGAAAGACAAACCAAACCAGTTAAGAACACACTTAAGAGAGAAACGTTGACAAGGTCCGACCGACGAAAATGGCATCAGATAGAGCTCAAGGTTCCATACTACAAGGTCTTTGGTGCCAAACTTGGGGGAAAACGTGATGTCAGTGACGCCTCTCTTTGTCGGTGGAGGAGGGACGTAGGGGTCGCACAAACTCACACATCCAACTTTTGTCGAGTCTTTTGTGGGGCTTCCGATTCCACCAATACTATGCTACAATGCAGATCACACAGTGGTATTCGTAGGCTCTAATTTGTTTTACTGGTATTGTCTGGAGGAATATAATTATTACCCTTCAATTGACCTAAAACATAAGACACCCTGATTTATATTTAGACCATCATGAAATCAACAACAATCATGGATAAAATTACATCTACGTTGAATGTGTAAGTTAAATTGAAGACCATTATGGAATCGACAACAACAACCAAGGATCAAATTACATCAATGTTTTTGTTTAACAATCCGGCCTCCTTCGTGGGTGTGACGGGAGGGTAAGGCAAGAAAGCAGGCAGGCAGACAGACAAGCAAAAACTGAGCTCACCACTAAACAAACACACACACACACAAACACACACACACCTCCACCACAATGACCATATTCTCAGCCTACACAGCCGTCCTTCCTCCACCCACCACTGTCCCTCACTCCCTCAGACGCCAAGCCAAGGCAGCTGGATCACTCTATTAGGAATGCCTCACATATACCCTTTACATCATGGCTACGATAATGGAAGGCAAACACGAGATGGACATACATAACTAATTGATCATACACACACACACACACACACACACACACACACACATACTTCATATCTCTCAAGGCCCATGGGTCACTGAGGTTCAAGGTTGTTGTTGTTGTTGTTGTTTTTCAAGTGTTTTTCTTTTTCTAATTTTTTGTGTATCGTACTTTCTCCATAAATATCAAAACGCATTCTGTACGTATTTTCTATTATTATTCAGAACCCTTCCTCTAAAAGTCTACATCCTTTAGCTTGATTTCTACTTAAGTCGCTGGGTCCATAGTAGAAGTAAAATATTCATCCTTGCCTCGAGGACTTGTGTGTTGATGCTGACCCAACCATCAGAGGCTGTCCTGTCCAGTCGAGTCTACTGTACATCACAAGGCAATCACTTAAGTACCCTGCATGTGATCGTGTATAAAATTGGAGACTTATGATTCCTCCTGACCATGCCACGAAACAAGCTCCTTCCCTATAGGTGGTGTTTCGTGGCAATATTTGAAGGACTAATTTTTCTCCAACTTTTAGACTACAACACAACACAGGGTCCCCTTAAGCAAACATATGTGTTGAGAAATAAGAGTAACCACATCATTACGCCACAAACAAAAATACACGAAGTAAAATGTCCCAGCATAAACTTATTCATATATATATATACCACAGTACAAACTTCCACAACCTAGTAAGTATATCATTACCCTGCACCACTCCTACACCAGGCCACATACATGCAAGCAACAGGGTCAGGGATGCATCTGTAGTGGTGCACCGTGCGTTTGAAATTGCCAAGCGCCGCATTTCACTACTTTATCACCGAGTTACGACGGCTGCTGAACCATAAATCAAGGAGGACATGAAGCCAGACGGGTTGGTAGCATCGTAACTCCCCCATTTCTTCCCTCCCCCCCCACAACCCAACCCCATCATGCAGCACCAACCCACCCACTTACTCAACCCCTCCCTACCCTCACCCTTCCAGCCACACAAACATCAACATTCTAAGGGGTGGAGTCACACTTTGCACATGTCACAAAATTTGGAAGGTATAGTGTGTTGTGACAGATTAAAGTCCATCATCTTGAAGTGGCTCATTAACTTCACAGAACCACAGATGATGACTCTTGCATTTTATCCCTGACTAAATACATAAGTTTATTTTCTTGTTAGAGGGAAGTACTATTGCTCAGTGAGGTCCAAAGGTTATACAAATATTAGGTCTTAGAAAATATTATGTTTGAACGAACATAAATCCAGCCCAATGTATCAATGATTAATTATGAAAGTGGACGAAGTATTCTGATTACCCTACGTGATTCCTTCGGGGGGGGGGGAGATATATCTTTTTGCGAATGTATGTTTGATTAATGGTGAAAGAATTAGCTACCTCCAAGTCAGATACCATTAACATTAAAACATCCTTATCAGTCCAATCTCAAGAGTGTGTGTGGGGGAATTGGGAACTAATGGTGACTACAAGTTGATGGCTAATAAAAATAATCACAACACGTCCCCAGCTCTACATTTATCAGCCCCTTCGTGGTTATGTAGCTTAACACAGAGACGACCAGGAGGGGAGGGGGTCGTCGTTTCCTATGACCTTTAAAATAATCTAGGGTTCGTGTAGGTTAATTAAATACATAAGCCAAGAGAGAAAGAGAAACAGATAGAAATTAAAAGACAAAATAAACATGCCATCACTAGTTATTCAGGCGTTAATGAACCTCTATACACTCACCAAACATAAATCTGAGAGCACCTGAAAGGGACAAATCTGGAGCAAATGATTCCCTCAAACCACTACAAGCAACAGACCACCATTATCTTAGTACATCTGGCCCTGTTTCCTGGCATACTTTAGAGGAATCAAGGCACTCCAATGTACCAAATGTACTTTAACCAAACTAAACAAACCAAGTGCCCAGAGATACCGTACGTCACTTATAGTACCCCTCCTCCCCCTCAAACAACAACAACACAGAAAGAGATACTCCAGCCTCCACCCACATCACAATCAAAGTCCAGCCAGTGAGGGACATTATGTTGGATAGTTAACATGGAGTTATGTGGGGGTGAGTTGCTGGACATCGAGGCTGGATAATACATGTGTAAAAATAAAGAAAATTATAAGTGTGAGGTTGTTGAGATTTGCTGGTGGTGGAGCAAGTACGTCAGAGTGTATTCATGCGTCGAGAGGTTGAGGCAGTGCTATTCCTTCATATTATGCTCGGAACTGTATGTATGTCCTGATAACAATGTCGGTGATGATCTTAGTGACGGAGAGAAGATTTTGCATCGGTGTTGGCTTTGCAGTAGTTTCGATTTATCAATTTTTTTTACAGTTCTGTTGTATGGTGTTCACAGTTGGCAGCTTTGTGTTCAGGTGTTGGCAGTGTTGGTATACAGGGGGAAGACTGGGTGACCCTCGTGTTCCTGGCTATACACTCCCTGCCAACTTGTGACCCTGCCAGCATTCCCCACCTTCTCCTCCATCCACATACCCAATCCACCTGTCCTCCCTGCTCCTCCTACCCTCACCATACACTCCCTTAGAACTCAGGACTCAGACACGTACAATTACAAGGAGTTCCTGGGTACATTTTTGTTCCTATATCTTCCCTGCAATATATTTACTCTTTTGGATCAGACGGGAAAGATGCGAGACTTTTAACACTCCCACAACACTACAGTTTCTGGGTATAATTTTTCCTATATCCTCCTTGCTCTATCTTCACTTTTTTTAGTCAGATGGGATGAAGATACATACACGTGGAGATAGTTAACACACTTCCTCCTAAACCACCCTTAAAATTTCCACTATCTTGACGCAGAGGAAGTTAAAGATTTGGGTTATCACTGAGCAAGGCGACATCACACTATCGTCAAAAAACACTCCAAGAATGGCAAAGTGTTAATCTTCTACACAGATTACTACTCACCACCCTACCTCTTCCATCACCATTAATGGAAGAGGGGTAAGGGGGGGGGAGGGAGAAATAGGAGGAAGGGAGGGAGAAAGAGAGGGAGAAAAAGGAGGAGGAGAGGTAGGAAGGGTAAGAGAAGGAAATGGGTAGAGATAAGTAGCTGAAGACCCAACATAAAATGCACATCCAAAGTGACAGAAAGATAATTAAAGTAAGGAGTGTAGACAGATTTATTTATACCCTCGGCTGGACAGTGAGGGAAAAAAAATACATATATCCTGTCCCGTCCGAGTTAGACCCAGAATCTTATGGACACTTGAAGGCCTTGAATTAATGTTTGTTGTTTTGATACGATGCATTTGTCTTACTTGAAGCTGATGCCGTATAAGGTTTTCACACATACTTACACGCACACGAGCATATGTACTCAATCTCGCACGCACGAAATGACACACGCACGTAACACTGCACCACACACACACACACACAGACACACACACACACACACCACACACAGTAAAACTACACACACACACACACACACACACACACAGATAGGTTGAGCATTCATAGTTTTCAGATACAGATATACTGTGATGGGAACTTATGTGTTATGTAAAGTAAGTGTATAGAATAAAAATAATGCACTCACATACATTTATATAATTAAAGCGTACATACATTCACACAAAACAATACATACAACACACAAACAACTGCACACACAAGAGACTCATACAAAAACCACCACTACATACATACAAGAACATAAAACACGTCACCCACA
>JAWZYT010000206.1:232500-277500 GCA_034508575.1 Petrolisthes manimaculis
TGTGTGTATAAGTGTGTTAGTTTGTGTTAGTTTGTGTGTGTGTGTAAGTGTGTTAGTTTGTGTTAGTTTGTGTTAGTTTGTGTGTGTGTGTGTGTGTGTGTGTGTATTTGTGTATGTGTGTGTGCGTGAGACAAGGTGGTGTAAGGTAGTTTCAGAGTAGGGCTGGGCAGGACATGTATAGTGTGTGCAAAAAGGTTACGCAAGAGAAGGAAGGGTTGGAGCAGGGTGTGAAAAGCGATATTCAATAGTTAAGAGTGCAGCAGGACTTGGGCGTGGGCGTGAAAAGGTTGCATAGAACAACCAGGGCAGGGCAGGGCAGTGAAGAGATTGGGTAGGGGGCATAAATGAAGGGAAAAGGAGGCGAGTCAGATTCTAGATATTATCAGTTAAAGTAAGGCAAAGTAGATTTCACTTAGGAAGAGCAATGTTGGACTGAAAAGATGACATGTGGAGGATTAATATTGGACGGTGAAGTATATAAAGATTGCAAGAGTAAAACAGGACAAGAAAAAATGTGAATGAAGATTGTCAGAGGTAAGATATATTTGTCTTGGGTAAGGTCCTGTATAGGGTTGACCTGGCCAGGGTAAGGGTATAGTGAGTGCTTGACAGAGTATATAGAGAAAGGAAAGACAACACAAGCACAGGGACATGGCAGGAGCAGGACAGGACTGAGTAAGATAAGGCAGGTCACAGGGAAAGGACACATTAGGACAAGGCAGAAAGACACGGAAGAGAAGGGAAGGGAAATATAGCGGTCAACAACAGAACGTGTGAAGAGATAGAAGGAGACAAGGAGGACAAGGTATAAGGAGACAAGGAGGACAAGGTATAAGGAGACAAGGAGGACAAGGTATAAGGTGACAGGCGCTGGGATAGACATTTAGACAGAGACATAGTTAGCTGTGTCGTGTGTGAAAGGAGGGAGTGACAGAGACGAGTAAAATGAGGGAACAAGAGTTAAGAAAAAAACTGAGATTAATAACAGAGATAAGAGTGAACAGGCGGGTGGAAAAAAAAAAGTGAAATGGGAGTGAGGAGTGAAAATAATGATGGTGGAGGACTTAAGTGTAATATGAGGGTACGGGAAAAGTGAAATGTACAGAGGTGTGAGAGAGTGAAGAGTGGGAGGAGACGTGAGAATATTCATATGTGTGTGTGTGTGTGATGGAGGCGAGGGTGGAGCTCCTGGGTGGGTGAGAAATGCAGCCTCGCCCACACTACCATTACCACCACCACCCCCTACACCACAATCAGAAATCATCGGTACTTATATCACCATTAAGACAACACCATCATCATCATCACCACCACCACCACCACCACAACCATCATATGCATCACTAACAAAGCCCATCACCACCACCACTACCCCTCCTCATCACCAACACCACCACCACTACCCCTCATCATCACCACCACACCCCTCACCATACATCGTTCCAGCAGACATAAAATAATCACAACAGCACCAGAACCAATGCTAAATGGACCACCACTCTACCTGCGTCCCTGCATATGTAACACCTGTTGATTAACCTGTGTTCCTGTATATGCAACGTCACTACTCAGGCACTTCTCTTTACGTAACAACATCATCATCATCATCAACATCATCGTCTTCACTTCTGCAGCCACATCCATTATTTACTCTTAATGAAATAATATTTAATTGAGGGTTCTACTGGCAACCACCCTTAATACTGACCTATACACTCCATTATTTGTACCAAGTTTCATATGTCTGTAACTGTACATACATTGTGGTGGGGTTCTGGCTCTATCCATTAATTAAGGAGGTAATTCACTTTTGTTCCATTGGAGTGACATGATTCCTCCAAAGTATGCCAGGACACAGGACCAAATGAACAAAAATAATGTTGTTCTGTTGCTTGGAATAGTTTGGAGGAATCTGTTGCTCCAGAGTTACCTACACATAACTTCCCCCTTAATTAACCCGTCTTGCCTCCATAACTTTAAATTAATGGGGGCATTTATTTTTGGCAATGTGAGGGACTAATGATTCCCCCAAACTATGCCACGAAACAAACATAGCACAGTGTTAGTAATTAGGGATCTGTTTGCTTCGGGGCATAATTTGGAGGAATCAGCAGCCCTTCAATTATCACAAAGTCCCCTTAGTATAAATCAGGGTTGTTTCTACCATAATAAAAAAAAAAAAAAAAAAAAAAAAGATCAAACCAGACTTGACTTGAGTGGGATGGAGTGATGAATTACGTCTTGGGTGAAGTAATGAGAATGAAGGTAAGTGAAGCAAAGGGAGTAGAGGAGGGGATGAAGAGCAGTGCAGTTCAGTTCAGTTAGTGGGCTACCAACACGACTGGCACACTGCCATACTTTAACGGCACTCACTAGCATTACCTCACACACACACACACACACACACACACACACACACACACACACACACACACACACACACACACACACACACACACACACACACACACACACACATTATCTGTAGTAGCTCCATAATGACCCGACCCAATAAATACTATCAACAAAATGTGCACGAATAAAATTCAACAAAGCTTCTCAATACCAGCACACTATATCACACACACTTCAGAAAACAATGGAAAACACATTAGATAACAAAACAACAGTAAAGTACACTCATAATTGTGGATAATACTTTGCTACTAGAGGCACATCTAATCCTAATCTCTCTCTCTCTCTCTCTCTCTCTCTCTCTCTCTCTCTCTCTCTCTCTCTCTCTCTCTCTCTCTCTCTCTCTCACACACACACACACACACACACACAGCACTTGCCTACCATCAACTCACTGTCTCTCATCCACTCACTTACCCCCACGCACCTCTCTCTCTCTCTCTTTCTCCTGTCTCTCCCTTCACAGTCAGCCACTTACAGAACGCCTCCTCCTCTATTCACCCACTTACCACCACGGAACCTAATACCCTCCTTTCCCTCTTCATCTCCCCTTCACCCACTCAAGCACACACGTCCCTCTAGAGTTTGTTCTGTTGTATTGTCTGGAGGATAAAGGAGTTCTTCTCTTTTCTTACATCTTCTACAATATATATCTATTTTTTCCCCCATTTCTTGACACAGGATGGAGAAAGGCTTTAATTTCCTCTGAACAGTAAGTTTTTATACTACGGTATACGGAAAAATAAAATATTGGAAAACTAAACTGATGATATAAATTCTGTTCTAATTATCGTGACAGCATTATTTTATATTATACAAAGTTCTGTCGGTATCTGGTAAATGGAACATAGTAGTAGAGTTGGCACAACGGAGTGAGTGTACAGAGGGTTGGAAGTTTGGGTTAGATTAAAGGCTCTTGACACCTCCAAAGCGTAGGTAGGATAAAACAAACCCCAAGATGGACCCCGTCAACTCTACTACCCGAGGCTTCTGTTTGAGTCTTCTTCCGTCTGACATGCCGTAGTCAGCTGGGTTGTGTGGCAGAAAGTCAGACAATTCTAGCAGGCGTAATACATTTTTCTGAACTATTCTTTTTGTGTACTGAACGATGTTATGTAGTGAAGGTTAAGGAACTGTAATAACTCTATAACATACTACTGTACAGACGGGTCAGGACAAGGGCTGGTAAGGACAGTGTATAGGACAGGGAAGGAGCTAGACAGGGGAGGGTCAAGACGGGGATGGGGCGAAAAGGGGTTGGGGCTGAACAGGGGAGGGTCAAAGCAGGGGTGGGTGGTGCAGGACGGGGACGGGGACTGGGGCAGGAAAGGAGGTGGGGCAGGACAGGTTTGGTGGGGCATACAGGGCGGGGTTGGGGCAGGATGGATGGCTGAAGGGGACCCACGAAGTATAGGGAATCATAATGTGTACCAGACCCACAAAATGTTGCCTCACATTATTAAGGTGTTGGTGGAACTCCCCGGGGCGCCAACACATTCCTGGGCCACACATCAATAGCATTTTTAGATTTTGATGTGGAGCAGAGAGCCATCTAGTGGTGGTAGTGGACGGTGGGTGTCTGAGGCTCGTCTGGTATCAGGCACTACCAAGCAACACCAATTAACTTCCACACTACTAGGAAGTTCTTGAGTGTCGTGGTTATGAGATGTTGGGAGTACACTTTACATTATACATTTATGTATCTAAGGTGTTTTTAATTTCGATTTTTAGTATTTGTTTGCGTGTTACTGAAGCAAAACATATACATAGAAAAGAGTTCAACAGCTATGACCAAAAATTATCAGAGGAAACAGACACGGATACAAGGATGAACTGTGGACAAGGAGAGTCAAAGAAATATGTTGGATAGTGAGGGAGTGAGCAACAATAGGTTGTGAAGACTGGACCACAACGCAGGCAGGCAGGCCCTATCAAGACCTAATACAGGATGAACATTAACTGGGCAGAGATTAGGAGATAGGCATGACGTGTGAATTGTGGTGTAATGTGATGTGATGTGGTGTAGTGTGATGTACATGTGGTGTGGTTGTCGTATAGAAGTTTAGTGTGGTGTGGTAGTGTATAGAGATGTGTAGTTAGGTGTTGTGTAGTGTAGTGTAGTGTAGTGTAGTGTGGTTAAGAGTAATGTATTGTAGTGTAGTGTTGGTGTATTGTAGTATGGTGTGGCTGGTGTAGTGTGGAGAGCCATTTGAGTGTGTTAGCATGGGTCCTGGAGTAGTACGGGAGACAACATTAAACACCATATATACATCTATCTATAGGTAAGACACTGTATCATCTCTATTTACCAACTATACACTCCCAACTAAACCTCATCCACTATACCTTCTCTATAAATTAACCCTCTCCCTTTGAGCCTTCGTACTGACCTTCCTTCTCCCTCTACTCCTGATAAAAAATAAAAAAAAATATCGGATTATGCATCACTATCCTTTACACAGGTTATACTTCATTCATATACTTCATAAACACAATCAAAATGATGATGGTAAAACTCAACTCAACTCGAAATCTGTAAGTATGAGTGAGTTCACGAATCCACTTGAGAATCAGCTGTACGGTGCGTTTCTGTGAATTGTCGAGTTGACTTGATGTGAAGCCAACGTAAAAGATGTGTGTGTGTGTGTGTGTGTGTGTGTTCCCTCTAGTCTAGACACACAAATAAGAATATTTTTATACTACTGCTACTGACCACTACACCAATACTACTACTACTACTACTACTACTACTACTACAACCACTACTACTAATAATAATAATGTTGTAATGTATAGCTAACTGTCTCTTACTTAGCCATCAGTGTGACGTTTAAACAAGGCTGATAATTTATATATACGAGTGGTGGCAATGTGTCATGAGGTATATCACACGTGTCAGGCTAATAAAATAATTTTACTTTTTCTCTTATCATTGCTCAAAAATTAATTCTTGAGGCTCTATTATATAATCAGAGTCCCAGCATATTTTCAGAGTAATAAAGGAGGAGGAGGAGGAGGAGGAGGAGGAGGAGGAGGAGGAGGAGGAGGAGGAGGAGGAGGAGGAGGAGGAGGGGAAAACAGAGGATAGACTACTAGAGGAAGGGGTTAAATGGGGCAGGGGAGATGGGACATAGATTAAATGTGTAAGTCAGGGTAAGGAAAAGAAGGCAAAGGAAGGACAGTAAATGGTAGGTTAAGGCGAGGAAGGTGAAAAAAATAAGCCATGGTGGGTCAGGACATGGTAGGGAAGAGAAGGGTAAGGATAAAAATGGAAGGAAAAATGGATATTGCAAGGTCCGACAATGAAAAAAAGAGAGAAAAAAATAGAAATTGTGTGATGTGACTATGACGGAAAACAAAAATAAAAGGTAAGAACGTAAGGAAAGGAAAGAATGGTAAGGTTATGGAAGGGAAGAAAAGGTAGGTAAGGCTAGAGAAGGAATGGAAAAGATAGAAAAAGAATGGGAAGGGGAGGAAAGAAAAGAAAGAAAGGGTAGAGAAATAAATAGAAGGTGAATAAAAAAAAGAGGGAAAGGGGAGAAAGTGAGGCAAGGGTATAATGAAAAACAAGATGAAATTAAGAGAGGAGAAATGTACGCTAAAGATAAGGAAGGAAGGAAGGAAGTGGGTCGAGGAGGTAAAACAGGGCTGAACCAACTCTATTTTCACGCCCCACCTCACTACCTACCTGCCTACCGCCGGTAAGAAACTTAATTAAGGTAATCAGTGTGGCTGGTGGTTACATCCCACGCAACACTCCATGCCAGAGGTTTTTTATTAGTACTTTTTTTTTTATTTTTTTTTATTAACAAGTGATCAGTTCGCCTGCCAGACCTCGACCTCACAACTCCTCCTCCTCCTCCTCCTTCTCCTCCTCCTCCTCCTCCTCCTCCTCCTTCTGAAGCCCCACCTTCACTTCCTTCTCCTCCTCAGCTATATCGTCTACGAGAGCACACACATACATACATATATACACATAAACGGTACACACACACACACACACACACACACACAAATTATACCCGGTACACAAACACACACACGGTACATACACACATACACCCGATACACACACACACATACACACACCAAGTACAAAAAAAAAAAAAAAAAAAAAAAAAAAAAAAAACAGACATTCCCATTCTCACCAGACAACAACATGCAGCCATCACCACCAACATCCATCACCATCACTCCTTGTTCACTATACACCCACCTGCATCCACTAATCTCTCTCAGTTCAACCACCACTCGGAGCTATGGCACTCCCTTCCTCTACACCATGTCTAATGTGATATGTTGTCTTCAAATAGAATCAATACATATATACATACATAATCATATTCATATACAAACACGTAATATATTTTTTTATGTATAAATATAACATAACAAAAATATAAGACGTTTGTTGGTGCATTACCCGAATGATATTGAGAGAATTATTGAAAAAAATGAAAATAAAAATGAGTCTATAAGCAAAAACTATCTGGTGTAAAAAAATAAATCAATCATTAAACATCATACAGTTTCAACGAGATTAGTCCAGTTTAAGTATCGCCGGGGAATAATATCACCATCGACTTTACGAATACACTGTAAAAATAAATAGTTGTCTGGGAGTGAGTGAACGAGCCACGACCAGCTACTTATATGGACCACAACCCACATGAAGTATCGGTTTGATTTATGGCTTAATACCACCTTGATATACGCACGTCAACCTCTTTTATACAGGAACCATAATCTACGTCTTATATGGACGGGGCCCCAGCATGATATATTATTCTCTCGTGTGATATTTTTCCAGCCATCCCTAATCACCTGTTGCCTGTTTACTTTGATGTTAAGATGTAAATATATCAAATACCGACACCCACGGCAATATGGACATGTCTGTATGGTGCTTACGTCGACGCAGGTAACATTCGCTTCACACTGTCTCATGAATGCTACACGTAAAGATGATATATAGCTACAGAACACAATTTTGACGCGCCAATGCTACCTAAAATACCAAAGAATGACGCCCACGTTACATAAAAACAGGGAAAAAGAACACTAATCGTAAAAACACTATCGTATATAATAACAGTAGGGTAATGATGGTGGTAAGGTTTAGAAGTATTCAATTGTTCAGCATAGGGTAGGGTTCAATTCTAGGTTTATGAGGGGTGTTTATTTCGTAACATTCAGAGGTGGACCTGTGTTCATCTTATCAAAGGTTAAATGGCAAAATATTTTCTGCTTTGTGAACGCCTCGATCTTTTAAGCCTATATTTTCTTACTCGCTCTTCCAGGCAACACTGAAATAAGTGCACAGGGAATCGGTTTTGTAACATTTTTGGAAGGCTAAGTGGACTCCATTACACCCCTCCAAAAAAAAATACCCTTTCAGGTAGCGGGGACTCTTTGAAGGTCACGTTTTTTTGCCGTCGGTGGTATGGCGCTGTAGGGCACTAAACCACCACAACCCACTGACGGTGCCGATAAAGAGCGATGTTTTTCAATGGTCTGCGTCTTCATTCTTACAACCAGAGAGGAGGGTACGAGAATGGACTGTGTATGTGTGTGTTGTGGTGTCTGTATGTGTGTGCGTGCTACATTTAACATGACAGTGTCCTTGACGGGGCCATACACAAGGACAGACACATGTGATGGACCAAGGGAAAGCACTGCAGGGGTGAGGGGGAAGGTGGGAATAAGAATCAGGATAGAAACGATGAAAACAGAAGGAATAAATGACAGGGAAATAAGGTGGTGAAAGGATACAAGGGATGGGAGAGAATTCGAAGGATGGTGGAAGGAGGAAGGAGGAATAGAGAAGGGGGTAAAAAGAGGGTGTACCCCCAACAGGTAGGTAGACTTGTGCGTCAATCAGTACCGTAGGGGGTGTGTGGGGGGAGGGGGGAGTAGAATAAGAACAGGGGGAGGGGGTATCTCAGCTGCTGAATGTGTGTGTCACTGCCAAGACTATTCCTGGCACTGTACCTCCCTCCCTTCCTCCTTCCCTCCCTCCAGCATAGTGCCACACCACACCAGACACACCACAATATACCACACCACACATACCACACCATTAAAAAACATCACTAAACCACACTACAACAAACAACAAAACATTAGCATCTTTGTAACTAATATCCAACTACATAACAGAGGACTGATCTAGTTCATTTTGTTACTTAATAAGAGTAGGAGGAGGAGGAGGAGAAAGAGGTAGTGAGAGTCTGATGGAGTAAGGATGTGGAGATGAATGTAGGTGGTGGCTGAGATGGAGGTGAGGGGTGGAAGAAAAAATGGAGCTGGAGATATGCAGTTGACGTAGGTAGAGAGTCTGCACATTGGTAAAGGTGAAACTGGAGACGGAGGAACGTGATGGTGGACGTTGCGAAGAAATAAGATGATAACCCAAATACAGTAAGTAAAGTGTTGGTGGTGGTGGTGGTGGCAGTGTGCTATAGCCAATTAAAAATGGGTGATTGGATTTTTAATTAATTAGATTTATGGTGGTGGACTATACGAGGGTCATAAAGACAATTAACCACAGATATCCTAATGAGGAGAGTAAAGGTTTTGCGAGCTTCTTATCTTTTCTAAAACCTTTTGTTCAGCTTTGTTTTTATTATATTTTGGAGGGGTGAAATAGAGGGCTACAGATTCCTCCAAACTACGAAATAAATAATACACACACACAACTTCAGCATTAGGGTTGATGATCTGTTGCCTTGCGTTATTCAGAAGGCTACGTAGACTCCAGTTCGTCAAAAACAAACTAATCCTTTTTAATTTATTGGCCAACCACGGTAGTCGCTTTATTAGTTAGTATCTGGGTTAGCGAAGATGAACCCAACCAAATAAAGGGTCGCTCTATCACACTCATGGCATCTATTTCCCTCATTCTCCGTTCACCATCCTTCGTCTTTAAGGCCCCTGTGATCATGTATGAAAATTGGAGGCTTGTGATTCCTTCTGTGTATGCCACGAAACAAACTCCAGCTATACAAGATTAAGACAGTTTTTAATCTTGCTTCTATATAGGTCGTGTTTCGTGGCAATATTTGAAGGACTCATTTACCTCTAATTTTCTGACTACAACACTGGGTTCCTTAAGGCTATTTATTCTGTTCGGCTTAGAATCGATGTTTTATGATGAAACTGGTAACGTGAAAATTGGCGTGATTTCCGTAGATTAATTACTACTCTCTGATTTACTCGTACTGTACATACATACATACATTCAGGTCAGTCCTCAAGGCCCCAACAAGAGCACTCCTTAAATCAACAGTGAAGTAAAGTGTAAATCCGAACCATCATTAGTGGACGAAATGGGATTGTTTGGACAGTTAAACAGGTGATTGATGAGCAGATACAATGGAAGACGAGGGGTGGTGTATGTAGTGTGTTGTGGTGTGGTATGGTGTGTTGTGTTGTGGTGTGGTGTGGTG
The DNA here is from genome assembly GCA_034508575.1 of Petrolisthes manimaculis. Taxonomy (NCBI): domain Eukaryota; kingdom Metazoa; phylum Arthropoda; class Malacostraca; order Decapoda; family Porcellanidae; genus Petrolisthes; species Petrolisthes manimaculis. The sequence continues at coordinate 242,364 of JAWZYT010000206.1, forward strand.
TGGTGTGGTGTGGTGGGTGTGAAATATAATGGGGAAGTGTGGTGTGTTGGTGGTTGTGGTGATAGTGTTAGTGGTTGTGGCGAGAGTATTAGTAGTTGTGGTTGTGGTGATGTATATTGGTGGTTGTGGTGATGTGTATTGGTAGTTATGGTGATAGTGTTGGTGGTTGTGGTGATGTATATTGGTGGTTGTGATGATGTATATTGGTGGTTGTGGTGATGTGTATTAGTAGTTGTGGTTGTAATGCTAGTTGTTGGCCTCCGACGTGTGTTACCTGTCAACTCAACACCCAACACAGTATTTACACGGCCCCCAGGGAGTATATACAGAGTAGCGGACCAGCACGAGCCACACATCACCCTATATATACACAGCCAACACAACACGCCTCCGACACGCCCTCACACGCCTCAACCATGCTGTCTAAAGCCTTCAAACACACTCTCTCCACGCCCCCACACGCCTCAACCATGTTCGGTCTAAGCCTTCACTACCTACACCTTCAAACACGCTCTCTCCACGCCCTCACACAACTCCACGCAACCTCTTCAAGTATTTAACACGCCTCCTCCCTCTCACGTCACCCCATGCCTTCCCACGCCCTCACACAACTCCACGCACCCTCTTCAAGTCCTTTTAACACGCGCCCTTACATGCCTTCCCCACACGTCTTCACACAACAGCCTCTACACCCTATACTCAAGTACCAAACATTACCATCACCTCAACTCTACATGTTTACAGTACCACTTACCAACTTGGGCAAACCTACCTCAATTAACTCTTTCACACATTCTTGACCCTTAAAAAAAATATATGGAGAGTTTACACGAGTACCTGGAGGCAGCTAGACTTTGGTCGGCTCGTATTCCTAATCAAACCTAAAGATGCGACAGACAGACAAGGGAATTGTATTAAAAAATCCAAAAATTCAACATTTATGTCCTGTGAACCATGCAGTCAATAAGTTTTACAGATAACTATAAATACCACAAAACCAGTGAGTCGCAGTTAATTCACTAAATAAGCACTATAGTTTGTTTTTTCTCCTTTTTTTCTTTTAGATGGACTGGCAAAACAGGTGGCAGAAAAAGACTGTGCCATACTACATTATATTTGTTTATTTACTACATAGGTTACTCAACATTAAGAGTAGTAGCTTGGGAAAATTTGGCACGAGGTAACGTGAATGAATGGTTGGTCGTTTTGCTACACAAGAATAAGCAGCTACATCAGCATAAATGATTTGTTTACTTTTACCATCAGAAAACTTTGCTCGGCAATAAAAAGGTGACTATTACAGGATAAGTCCGTTTAGATGAGATTAAGAACCCGTGGATGAATTATAATAAAAAAAATTACATACCGTACTTTATTCACATTAGTTTCTGTCACACGGTTTTTTCTTGTCGGAGCTAAGTACTACAAACATCCAAAAGCTAAACATCAAATATTTTAATACTTAACATCAACGACCGTATTGAAAACATGTTTGGGCTAACACCAGACGACTGCATATAATTATAACAAAGGAAAATCTCAGCCGTTCAAATAGAAATAGTTTGCAGTTCAATGCTTCACAAATGTAGTGTCCATTATGCAAAAACAGACTCAATATAAACAGGTGTGTGTGTGTGTGTGTGTGTGTGTGTGTGTGTGTGTGTGTGTAAAAATGTACTGCATGTATGTGTTGACGTGTATATGTGTGTACGTGTATGTGCGTGTAAGGTTCATAATTTTTTTGTTGTATAATAATGGAATGCGTTTACTTTCCCTGCCTGTGGTAGTGGAACCTCCTTACCGAGGATGATGGACACTCCTTCCCTCCCTCCATCCCTGCCTCACCACTCCATGCCACTCACCTGAGGAGGAAAAGGAAACACATTTAATACGCAGGAAAACATAATAAGTTATCATAATTAATATGAGAATGACAATAATATGACAAATACTATATGAATAGCATTGATATGATAAATAATGTTTATCCTTAACATCATAATTATAACAGTACTGTATCCACTTATTACATATCCCGACTTAACCTTATAAGACCAAGAAGAATATGTATATTTTATAACGAGTATGTATAAAGAAGTGGAAGAAAGGGAGTAAGAAAGAATGGATGGTAAGGAACGACGACAACAACACATGCTAGGCTGAGAGGAAGGAAGGTATGCAAGGATAGGAGGCAGATTCTTTAGGCACGAACGGGAGAGGGTAAGAAGAATGGGAAGATAAAGGACAGTATATAGGAGGGATGAGAAAGAGGGAAGGGGGAAGGTAAGGTCAGTAAAGGGGTGAGAAAGAGGGAAAAGGGGAGGAGGTATGGACAGAAGAGGGCGAGAAAGAGGGAAAGGGACACAGCATTGGGAAAAAAAAGGAAAAGTGGGAGAAGAGACTCAGGGTTGGGAAAAGAGGGACAAGGGACACAAGATTGGGAAAAGAAGGAAAAGGGGAGAAGGAACACAGAGATTGGGGAATAAATGAAAGAGGGAGAAGGAACACAGGGTTGGGAAATAAAAGGGAGGGAGGGAGGGAGGAGATTCAAGGGTTAAGGAAAGATGTTGGTAAAGCAGATGTAAGGTAAGGTTAAGGTAAGATGGTAGTGATGGTGAGAGAAGCTCTTAGATGTTACAACAACACACGACTCTCCCTGCCACAACCAGAGCAGTATATATCTCTCTTCTCTCGACCACGTTGCTAATCCACAGCCTCAGCCTCTCTATCTCTCTTTTTCTCTTTCTCTTTCTCTTCTTCCATGTACACTCTCTCCATATCCCTCCCTTTGTTCTCTCTCTCTCTCTCTCTCTCTCTCACACACACACACATACACACAATCACTTACGCCACTACCTCACAATCACTTCACACAAATCACTTTAAACACCATTTCAAAAACCAATTACATTATCTTTCACTCTTCACACACACACACCACCACGCTTAATAAACCTTGGATAAGTAGCCCCTGGCGGATGGCACTTGAACTCTGTGTGTGTGTGTGTGTGTGTGTGTGTGTGTGTGTGTGTGTGTGTGTGTGTGTGTGTGTGTGTGTGTGTGTGTGTGTGTGTGTGTGTGTGTGTGTGAGAGAGAGAGAGAGAGACAGACAGAGAGATAGAGAGATAGAATGAGAAACATAGAGAGAAACAGAGAGAGAGAGAGAGAAAGAGACAGAGATAGAATGAGAAACAGATAGAGAGAGAGAGAGAGAGAAAGAGAGAAGACTTGGTGCCACGATGCCGGTGCCAGATCCCGGGTTGTAATGCATGCCAAGTATAGGGGTCTGTCATTACTGTCATACCCCACCAGTCCCTCCAACACCACATCACTATTGCCCCACACTACACACAAACATTTATATTCACAGCTTGTTAAGGAAGGAAGGAAGGAAGGGGTTAGGGGGAATTCGTATATTGTGGAGGAGTTGGGTGACTATTTTTAAGGAAGGAAGGGGTTAGGGGTTATTCGGATGTTGTGGATGAGTTGGGTGACTATTGTTAAGGAAGGAAGGGGTTATTAGGGTTCATTCGTATATTGTGGATGAGTTGGGTGACTATTGTTAATTAAGGAAGGGGTTTGGTGTAATTTGTGTATGTTGTGGATGAGTTGGGTGACTATTTTTAAGGAAGGAAGGGGTTGGGTGTCATTCGTGTGTCGTGGATTAATTAGGTGCTACTGTTTCCTCCACACATGGCCATACAACGCCATATAAATATATAGGTTCCAAGTATGTCCAAGGTGTGCATAAATTATCTGAACAACTATACCTGTACATACAATACAAACTAGTCAAATAATTTATAGACAACTCCCTGTATAACTTTTAATCCATCGGTGTATAAACAAGAGGCGAAAAAAAAAAATATAATATACATACACAAAATAAAATAAAACTTCTTGTCGACAGCTGTTTGTAAGCCCGGATTCCCTTTGATGATGTACAAGGGATGGTAGGGGAAAAAAAGTGATGGGTCGGAAAGAGTTAATCAAACGTAGCAAGTGATAAACAATGACCGCTGTTGGGCGTCACCTTGAAATTTACAGCTCAATATAGCCAAGGTGGTGACGGACAATGACCACTATTTGCTGCCGTCCATCATTCCCAGAGAACCAGCCAGCCACCCTGATGATGCACTGCTAATCTAACCAACCATGCAGGGATGCCAATTGAGGGGGACGTGGGATTTTCGACGCCACCTGCATTGGAAGTGATTTAAACCTTGTGTCGTCGTGCCTTGAGTAATTTCCGACGTCCGTGAGTTTATTTCTGGTTTCCAATGAGCATGAAACAATTTTTGGAAAGGAGGTAAGTTAGAATGAATGATGAGGTTCCAATGAGTTAATAATCCTGCACAGAAATTATAAATTTATAAAATACACTATATATATAAAAGACACGAATAAGAGGTAAATGGGAATAATGAGAATGCAGTGTGTTGGAAATCCTGTATGGAGATTTTAACACATAATATAATAATACTTTAATAAGGGCCCACAAATATCGACGACATCACTTGACACCGACCTCAAAAACAAAACAAAACAAAAATACGCTCAGCTGGCAACCCTGGATCAGAGTGACTGCAGCCATTAAGTGTTTGCCTTTAAGGGAGAATCACATTAAGTGGCAACGATGTCCACGAACACCAATCAGGAACTGGACTGACTGGGAACACGACTGACTGACTGACTGACGAACTGACCACAGATTCTACCATGACGTACTACCTCTGTGTGTGTGTGTGTGTGTGTGTGTGTGTGTGTGTATTTCAGTCTGTCCTGTTCTTTATGTACACACACATGTTTAATAAGAAAGCGACATAGCATTATCAGCAAGAATAGTCCCTCAGCGTAACAGTGATCAATTTTTTTCAGTATTAGATGGGATAGTTACAGTGTAAGTAATCCCAAACAGACTGATTTATCCTAGAGAGAGTGATTAGGGGATCATTTGGCCCCTTAAGTAAAAAACACTCACAATTCACTAACAACAAGACCCTATTATAAACCAAAACTCCAAAGAGTAAGTAACATTCAACAACAACACACTAAATTCAAGACCCTATTAATCAAGACTCCAAACAGCCATGGAGTCCAACACGTGATAACTGAGTCCCCACCTGCCACACGGGACACTAAGCCCCTATTCCTACCAACACATCCAACGCCACACGTGCCCGAGATAAGACTGTTCGCTAAGAGAGGGATTAGATCTCGTAATATGTTTTAGCTCCAAGTTGAGTCACGGGGCCTTGAATATAAACAGACCCCCTACTGGTGTTTGTGTTCGTGTTGGGGTGATGGATACAGTTTCATATTTACGTGTTGATGTAAGGGAAACTAAGGGAAGGAAAAGTGGATTAAATAAGGCACAGGAATGCAGTGAAGTAAGGAAAGGTGAGATAAAATGAAGAAAAGTAAGGAAAAGTAAGGGAATTAAAGTAAGATAAAGTAATGTCATTACAGTATTGTTTTTGGAAGACATTAGTCAACAGAAGTTCAAGTCGCAGAAACCTCTTTTTTTCCTAGTTATCCATTTTCATCCTAATTTACTAACATGAGTCACAGAGAAATGTAAACACCCAAATCTTAGCTCTTTTCTAACCCCACACGCTCTTGACACAAACACTCTTATGGCTGCGATCATTAAGGGTGTTGGTGTGAGACTGAAACTGATAACAGGAGTTGGTTGAAAAATATTACATACCATACTCGTAAATCATCCTACTTTGGGGCCTTTTAATAACATGCATACATCATCCAACTCTGGGACCTTTTAAAAACCTGAATACGTAAATCATGCTGAGAGCTTTGTGAATACAGAGGCCTGGAGCAGTGCAGGCAGAGACACAAACAAACAAACACTGATGCCTGGTTGTGGTGTGTGTCGCGCCACCTCTCTCCCTCTTCCCTCTCACTCACTTATTTAATACTTGTCTGGGTGACTGCTTAACTGCCTGTCAGCCTACTTGCTTGCTTGCTTGCTTGCTTGCCTGTTCCCTGCTTTGGTACCTCCTTGCTAGACTGTGGTTTTGTCTGTACTCCCTGTTCACTTATTTCCTCTGTTGTTTTGTCACTATTCCTCCACTCACTGTGGCACACACTTCAGGGGGTCAATAATTCTGTCCTGATCTGAGCCACAATATAAATTTCTATCAACTGGAATGATTCGGAAGGACTGGGATGCGAAGTTGGTAAAAAATAATGTTATGTTTCGGATTAGGAAAGAAATATTGACCCCCAGTGTACAAGGTAGTTAGGTAGTTTGATAAATGTGGACCTGGCACAAAAACATTATCCGCATTGTGGCTTTGTCTCAGTTTTATTCTGCCCCTTTTTTCTCATACTATATAACCCAGTAGCATCCACAATCAGTGATGGAGAGATGCATTGCGGTTGTATGAGGGCGGTGTGATGATGTGTTGGTCCCCGTAGTGATGAAACTCTTCCGTTGTTGTCGCAGCCTGGTTGATTCCTTGTCTGTCACGGCTGGGTTGGTGGTGTGAGTGTGGTGGGACTGCCAGCTGCCCAAACACATTCACACCAACTCACTCACTCACTCACTCTCCTCATCACCAACTCACTCACTTTATTCCTCTCCTCATCACTATCTCACTCACTTCATTCCTCTCCTCAACACGCCGACACGCCAGCACCCAAGACTTGCCATAACACTTGCCATTGTACACTAGACCATCAACTTCTGCTTGCCTACAGTATTTGCTTGGTTTAAAGTCAACATCCTTGTTTCTTGGAAGCATTAATGGGGAGTTGGTGAAGAACCGAAATGTGTCAGCTAACACTAGATAACTAAAGCAAAATAATAGTATATATAATCATGACTCCACTTTATCGTTTTCGTTCAAGATTAACTTCAATATACAACAAAAAGTCCAGTATCTTTCGTTGATTTATTTGGCTTAACAGTGTTTCCATAAAAGCATCATATCTTATCAAAGAGAGATTAAAAGAAAAAGAAAATTCGAAAAAAATAATACTGCATAAAATGTTAAATAAAGTAAATAAAGATGGTGGTGTTAATGGTGAATGGACAGTGTGTAGTGCAATGATGTGTAGTCTCTAGTGAGGTGTAGCGACGAGGTTGGCTTATCAGTGTGACAAGGAAGTCCATGTGAGGGTCCGGGTTGTTTATACACAGTCTGCAGGTGTGTGACAGTGGCCCCAGGTACTCTACACAACAACAACAACAACAACAACAAACATTTCAAACTATCTACGTTGTATATATTATTTGTACACTACTGCATTGTTGTCTAGCGATCATAATGCAAGTGTCATAAACTTAGAGTAAACAAGATGTGACTTCTTGGGTCGAGAGAAGGGACTCAGTGTATTTTATTCCTTAACTTGATTTAATAAAATGACTTAATGGGTTTTATTCCCAGCAAAACAAGTGACATAAAATTCAGTCTCCTCGATGACTGGGAATGAAGGAATTTTACACCTGCAAACCTGATGAGATTACCAAGATTTACATCGGATATACACAGTAAATAATAGTCCCTTTTAATTCATTCCCATTCACCTTCATACAGTTTCTCAATGCTTAGTGTAGAAGTCAATGAACTGAAACCCAATAACCTCATTTGAAGTTTAAAGGTATATTAAAAACCCATTCAGTTTGATGTTGCTAGCTTTTAAACACGAAACACAAACAGAAAAATGAACTTATCGTGTTTTAGTTGAATAGTTTGCTAGCAGTTTAGATGTGTGTTTTTTTTATGGGAGTGTAAAGTGACGTGGACGAGTTCTTGATCCCACAAAACACACCAGTAAAATATAATAAATGTTGGAGTTTCCTTGGCACACACAACCCTTTACTGAAACCCAGGCAACAACAACTACTGATGCCAAACAACACATTATCCTGCTTGAACTCGGGAACACACACACACACACACACACACACATATATACTCGAACAGTCTATATTCTAATTCCAACCCAGAGACAGGAGTGCATATCAAAAACAACTAAGTGCATATACGCAAATGCAATTCCTATAGCAATAATTATATTTAGAACAGATACAAAAACACAAACGGTAAATTTAAGCACACACACACACACACACACACACACACACACACACACACACACACACACACACACACACACACACACACACACACACACACCGCAATTTGTAGATTCAGCCTCATGTAAATTTTAGCACGTTCCCGCCAGGATTTTTCTTCAGTTCCAGTGTGTAGTCATGGTCGGGTAGGAAGGAGAGGTTGGGGAGGGGAACTAAGGACTCTCTCTTTCTCTTTTCCCAGACGATGACGTAACACAGCCACACAACAATTAAGACTCAACTGGTGACGAGACTTGATCCACGTGTTAGTAAAAAAGTGATGAAATTTAAGGGGGTAGTATAGAGTTGGTATATTTGGAGCACCTGATTCCTCCAAACTATTCCAAGCAACATATTACCATTATTTTTTTTATCATCTGGTCCTGTTTCCTGGCATACTTTAAAGGAATTAAGACGCTCCAATGTATCAAACGTATACTACCCTCTTGAGAAGATGATATGACAGAGATCCAGAATATAAAAGAATACAGGAACATTGAGCTTGATTCCAGGGTTCATCCTTCACCAAACAGCAGCTGAGGAAATCCTAGAAAAGTTCATTAAGGGACCCTGTGATATAGTAAAAAAATTGGAGGTAAATGATTCCTTAAAATATTGCCACGAAAAAATGTCTCTGTAGTGTGTGTGTCCTTGGAGTTATTGTACTGTTACCACATCACCGATATTCTTACTTACGATTCATACCCCTACAACACACACTAGTAACACAGAAAAAAATCTCCAGACGGAAGGAGTTACGGAATAGCATGTTGATAAATCGAAACCAATAATAAGATTTTTAATAACAATAAAAACAACGGTGAGAAGGAACGTGATAACAATGCCAGTGAGAAGAGTCGTGACAATAGCAATTATAGTAATAGTGGAAAATACAAGTATAATATAATGACCACTAATGTATACTCTCCAACTCACTACCAACACAGGCAATGTTTTTTTTTTTTTTTTTTCTTTCGTATATTTTATTCCACTCGAAAAGGTCAAGGGAACAGCGTCTGGACCACCTTTCAATCTTGCCAGCTGCTGACTACCAACTACTTCCTCAAAACTGTGACAAAAACCTAAAGATCCACAACAAAGATATCTTCCTATATACTGTAGTCGGTTTGTAGGAATCAGTAAACCCCAATTCCCTGACATTATTATTTTGTGGTCCCTTCTGACTGTGATGTATATAAGATGTATGTTTCTCAAAGGTCGAGCTCCGGCAAAAAAAAACCTCATCTTTACACAATCATAGTTTAGTGTCAGTTGCAACTTTACTTTTTCAATTTAGATTTTGTTTTTTCAGCGAAGAATGGATTGAGGGTTTAGGTACAGTTGCCTCCAAATATTTCGAGACACTACCTGCTCTATAGACTCTAGCAGGTAATGTCTCGAAAATTTTGGAGGCAACTGTACAACATCTATGAACTGTACGCTATGATCGGAAACACACAAAATTATTCAATGATCATTATCGATATATTATTTCTTCAAGCAAAAGTTCGGGTTCGGGTTTCTAGGTGATGGATCAGGATTTGGGTATGTTTTCAGAAATACTCCTTAACGGTAATAAAGTGTTGTAACTCTCACCACTTCGTCAAGATTAAGTCAGGTGAGTTGAGTTGAGTTGGGGGTGAGGTGAGGCATGGGGGTCAAGGGGAGGGGTGCTGGGTGACGTAATAACAAAGCAGCTGATATACACTTTCCCTACCTTACGTGGCCCCTTGGAATGAAAACCTTTAAGCTGTCAGGTAAAATGGTCTTATATTTTCCGGTGTAGATTATGATGATTGGAGTGACATCAGTGTACAGATACGTTACACTTGCCATCACATGACTCGAGGTCACCTCTTACACCAGTAAGCTCGATTTGCATGATATTCATTGCAGAAAAGTTAAATCTGCATATTGACAACTTATCATTGGGTTTGTTTCACCTGAGCAGACGATTGAATTTCGGTCCTGTTCATATATTTCATTGATACCAGATACAACACCAGTATGTTAGTAGATGGAGTGGCTTCGAGTCATCTGATGGCAACTGTACGTCATTTCCATCGCTATTTTAATTCTTGTCATTCCTTGGCTTTTAATAGGAAGAGAGACAGGGTGACGAAGGAAAAGAGACAGAAAGACGAAGGAGGAGAGATTAATAAGGACGAGAGACGATAGACAGAGTCGAAATAAAGAGATGCAAAGACGAGGAAGGAAATACATGAAAAATGACGAGAGACAGAAGCGAAGAAAGAGATACAGAGACGAGGAAGGAGAGAATTAAAAAACGACGAATGACGAAAGACAGAGATATGAGGGGGTATCGAAATGAAAGGAGACATAGGGGAGAAGTGAAAAGGGAGATGGGGAAGGGACAGAGGAGGGGGAGGGGGACGAGGACGAGCCAGGTGAAGGGGCCACAAACATGGGGAGAGTGATGTGACCTTTGACCCAGCCATGTATGGGGTCACACACACACACACGAATGATGCATCATCACTATCTCCTTAGTCATCACATTTACCTACTCCCATCCTCATCACGTATGCTCATCACAGCATGTCACTGTCTACTGTACAATGAGAGAGACAGACCTATACACACATACAACACACACAGGAACCAACGGGAGGGCACACACACAAACACACATCTGAATTATGGTTGATGTTTTTTGTATACCTAACTGTGATTTACGTTAAGTGATTCATTTGCCACTAAAGAACCCCTATAAGTGACACATTTTAATCGAGTAATCTTAATGGATGAATCTCTTGTTGGTAAATTGAAAAGCTACCGATTCCTCCAAACTATACCAGGAAACAGACGACCCCAGTGTTATTGATAGGGGATCTGTTTCGTGGCATAATGTGGAGGAATCACTAGGCCATTACTTTGCCAACAACTGATTCCTCCCTTTAATTAACAGACTCGTGAAGAAACTGGTCCTATTATTATTACCAAAGACATTCAAACCTATTTACAACCTCAATTAACTTCCCGACACATAAAGGTACCGTCAGTCGTTTGTTGTGGGTGTTATGGAGTCTACAAATTAGTCCTACAAACACTACAACAAAACAGATCTCCTACTCGTATACTAAGGTGGGCTGTATTCTGGCACAGTTAGGATGAATCAGTAGCCCCAGAATTCACTCAAAATAAACAACATGGGCCAACAAGGACACACAACAAACCTTTACAGCAGTGGTGAGGGCATTAAACTCCACAATGCAGGCAATATAGCGTGAACATTACTTGTGTCTCATAAACCTTACGAGATTTAGGAACAAGTAATATATTCAGAAAGAGAAATGGGGACAGAAAACTACACATCCTCGAATATTTCTACATACTATATATAGAATTATACTGCATATTCTTGTGTGTGTGCGTGTGTTTGCAATGCTTATGAATAATTATTTATTATTGAAATAGGTGGTGTACTCTTATTACGTTGCCGAAAACATTACCAATAGGATTCTACTTTTTTTTTATACATACGTGATAAGACTTATAATTCACGCTATTTATATTTTCTCATGGAAACTAAATACACCAGAAAGATTCCATTAAAGTGTGGTATTTCAACATTCCCTCCATGATAAAGTCAGGATCACCTTCCCTCAACTTTCTCTACCGGTTCAACATGCTTCCCCCTCCTCCATCCCTCTCTCTAACCAACCTGTCTCTCTCAACATCACACATCACCTTTTGGCAACATCACCCACTCACTATAATCTTCCCATCACTGTGTCACTACTCCATCTCATCTCCCGTCAGCAAAACACCCTCCTGTCTACAACATGTTCATCTGGCTCCCACCAACCACAACATACACATCTGATATACCTTGCATCATTTATCTTACTACACACACACACACATATACACTTCCCTTTCCTTTCCCACTACATCTTCCCAGCATCATAAAATCTTACTGTACATACATCATCTCTCTTACCACATCACACGCTTCACACCACATGAATCTCCCTGCCTGCCTCACTATATCGTGCCTCCCTACTACTACATCACAACCACAGACTATAATATATCTCAGTAAAGCACGTGTCTGACTCACACTCCTCTACCCCCTGTACCTACCTACCTCATCACATCACCTGAATAACTACATCACCTAAATCATCAAAATTACAAAACATCACTGACACACCACAACACATATATCTACCTCATCACATCACCTGAATCATCAAAATTACAAAACATCACTGACACCACAACACCTCTACCTACCTCATTACATCACCTGTCTCACCACAAGTCCTGTTTCAAATCACTGTCTGTTCCCTCTACCATACTGTTTACTTCATCACCTTCCCTGTCTCATCACATTACAACATCTGTATTCATTATGCCTGAGCCAAAAGTCCCAGTCTAATATTATATATACTGTATTGGATAAACTACGAGCAAGTAACACAGTATATGTCATTCTTAATTGCTCTGTCTTTTTACACACACACGTCAGTTTTGAAAGTAATTGTTTGGTAAAGTATGACACAGATATAACAAATGGACCTCAGTCGGGAATAAACTTGCCTCTTTACCTCACGTTATTTACTCACCATAGGCTACATCCATATACGCCGAGGAGATCGTGCAGTTGAGTGGTGGAACGTTGTCATCGAATGCTTCTCCTTGGATGTTGCAATTATACACATGATATATTATCTACCAACAGATTTCCCAACCTCGTACCTTCATCCATAAAGGGACCATGTGATATAGTCAGAAAATTGGAGATTAACGAGTCCTTTAAATATTGCCACGAAACACCACCTATATGGAAGGAATATATTTCGTGGTATGGTCAGGAGGAATCAGTAGCCTCCAATTTTCATACACGATCATATAGGGTCCTTAATTAAGCGTTGAATGGAATGTGGTGTGTGATGGATGTTTAGGCCTACCTGTAACCTGACCAGTGGAGGGCTAATGAAGGATCGGGGTGTCAGGTTTGGCCAAATATGAGGTGTATTTATTTCCGTGTTGTTTGGTTGGGAAGATGGATTGTTAAGGGAATAGTTTCAGGGCTAATGATAAAAGTGGTGTGTCAGTCAACAAGGTGAAATAACTTTTACGCCATTCGTACTCTGAAGTGTCTAGACTCTAGAAAAAAATATACAACATATTAAAATACCGGTACACCTCAGAACAAAAGTGGCGTAAAAACAATATATAAACTTAGTTCAAGCCCTGCACTCCTGCTATGAATGCCTCTAATATATTTCCACTTTCCTGACCCTGAAAGAATAACATACGGTAGTTTTCTGACCCTGAAAAAATAATAACATACGGTAGTTTTCTGACCATGTAGGAGAGGAGAATAATAACATACGGTATAGTTTTCTGACCAAGTAGGAGAGGAGACCATTGCGCCACCTCATGAATGTCATCTAAGCGTAACCAATGGTAAATGAGAGGCTGAGTTTTCCTGAGTAGTTACAGAAGCTGAGATAAACATGGATGGCGCTGCGACACATTTCACATCTCTAAGAAGAAAGAGTTTCAGTTACGGTACACATTCTAATTTTATCATCCGCCAACTGTACATGAATTAAATCTGGGTTTGCAAGTGTCATGGAAGAAGGAGGGAGGATGGAGATGTAATGTGGAAGGGGGGGGGGGTAGTGTAATATTATCTTCCAACTGTATATTATGATGTTATTTTTCGAGTGTCATACAGAGGAGGGGTGGTAGTGGGGTAAAAAATATAATCCTCCAACTGTACATGCATTAAATTTGTGGTTTTTTGCCCCCCCCCCTCCCCCCCCCCCCGAGTGTCATGGTGGAGGGAGTAAAATTGTAAAGAAATATTATCCTCCAACTGTACAATGCACTAAATCTGTTCCCTCCAAGCACTGGGGTTAATCATTTTAGTAATCCGTAACAAATCACTTGAGTGTCCAATGCGTTACAGTAACCATATGTGGCAAGTGATTATACTGTGCCCTTTTGTCTCTCTCTCTCTCTCTCTCTCTCTCTCTCTCTCTCTCTCTCTCTCTCAATACAGCTATAGTGCAATATTTTTTTTCTGGCAAAAATGCACCATTCCCTTCAAAGTAACATGACCATTGACACACAGTGAATAAAATTTGTTGATAAGTACAGTACCTATATAGCTGTGTAAAGTTTTGTGATAACTTGCCATGAATTATATTACATTTACCGAAAAAGACAAGAAATTTAATGACGACTGGTACATTTTCGCCAGGTTAGACAAAATAAATAAAATAAATAAATAATAACAATAATAAAAATATAGGTCTATAAAACCACTCTATCCCCGTCAGCTTCTTGGTGGTATAAGTTTGGGACACGAAAATGAGAAATGGTGTTTTGGTAGTTATGATCCTTGCCCCTATAGTAACTAATTGGACGAGCACACTTCAAAGCTGAGAGGAATATAAAGAACAGAGCCAAACAGTAAATAAAACACACACTCACATACACATCAACCAAGATAATTATGGTATTATGGAAAATGCTGCAAGTTTTCCCCATACCATATCCAAACATCCATCCCATTTTCTTTTCCCTTCAATTATTTTAACCTGTTATTTTCTTGCTTCCTTTGTTTGTTTGTTTTATATCTCATTTCCTGTACAATCGAAGCATATAATAACACCTTGACAACACTCATTAATTTATATATTATTTCAAGGTGGAAATTCAAACGACTGTTCTACATAAATACATTTATTTCAAAAAAGCAATATTACCCCACCCCCCCTATACCCATATATGCAAGCGGTGACACTCCTGCATCATTTCTGAAACAAGTAAAATATTCAGAGTTAGGAAAAGATAATAAATATTTGTGCCATTATCTAGGATATCACAGTAAGAGGAATTATAAAGCACAGAATAAGAAGGAATGACTGACGAGATGGTGCTGAGGGAAGACAAAGGAAGGCATGGTGGCAAGGCACCTGGCTTTGTCTGTTGTGATCTGACTCACTACATCTGACCCTCTTTGTGGTTTGGCTCATCTGGTACATTCACCAACAAAAATTTCCCTGGTACTCCTTGCCAGCATTGGGTTTCTGAATCAAGAGTATACTTGCATCTCCATTCACCAATCGTGGTGAAGAGGGCGATGAGAATGAAGTGGGACTGTGATGAATGGAGCTACACTTCAAGTGTTTGTTTAGATGAAAAAAGAATATTGATGTTAGATAACTTTGCTCGTGACTGTACCAAGCTCAGCAAAATATCACAATCACTGCCCTGAAGATTTGTTAAAGAAGAAACACCACTTTGATATAATTTTTAAGGTTCTGGTGGGAAGGGAGTGTACGTATCCGAACTCATGCGGTGGTGATTCTTCTTCAACACATTTCCAAGTCAAGGAAGGAAATTTTATTGTACAGTCCAATGCCAGGATTCATGATGCCATCACTACTACCTACCAACACCACAACTATACTAGTACTACCCACTATCCATGTCACTCTCGGATGCACTGTACTTAAGAGGGGGACTCCACTCTAAGGACGAGGTGGAACTACCCATTGGGAGGAGGGAAGGGGGAACACGGGAGAATTGGTTGAGGGGAGTATCACAGGAGTCGAGGAGAGTGTTATAAGGCAGAGTGCTAGAGCAGTGTTGGAGGTTGTCATGGGACTGGGTAATTAGGTCACGGGACATATTTAAAGGACCAGGTGAAGGGGAGCCAGGGCCATAGGACAGGGTAAGGGGGCCAGATGGAGTGGTAATTGGGTAATGGGGTGACAAAATGTTGTCATGGGAGGGGATGACAGGACCATGGAATGGAACGACAGAGTCATAAGGGGAGGTGGTGGGACCATGGAGAGAGGCAATTGAGGTTTGAGGTGAGGTTATATGGTTATGGGACAGATTTATGGGAACATAAGATTGAGTGAGTGGGTCATGGCAGGGGTACATATTAACAGTAAGGTCTTGAACACTTAAAAATATTAGTAGTGGGCAGCTATAGTGAGCCAGCTGTAGTGGCAGTGTTAGTGAGGTGCTGCACTCGGGTCGGGGGACAGCAGAGGTGGAGGTACTCAGAGGTCTGGGTGTGGGTGGAGGCAGATTGAGGGAGTCTTCACAACTGACGTGAGGCTGGTTTTCCTCCTCCACCCATGTGGTAGGTGTCCAAGTAGTAGTGGGTGGAGGCACTGGCACCTCAGCCTCAAGAAAACAGCTGGGTGTGTGTGTCCACTGTTCCCATGTTTGTGTGTGGTGCAAGCTTTCTGAGGGGTAGTCTGTGTGCCTCCAGTTTTCTGAATTTATCTGAGAGGGGGGTTGAACACAGCTGATGTGGGTTGCTGGGGTCTCAGATGGTGTCCATGAGACGGGAATGGTGAGGATAGGGTCCGAAGGGGTCTTAGGGATGGGATAGACAACTGGTAATGGGTTAAAACGTGTCACAGGTGCCCAGTAAGGACCACTGTCAGAGGAACATAAGTCAGAGGAACAGTGGGATGAGGTATCTGTTGTATGGTCTCTGGCTGAGCTCAAGTTAGAGTTTACAGTGTCCGGTGCTGAGTACTCCATGGCTCGGGAAATGCTATGCCAAGATTTTGTGTTAGGGAAAGGGTGCTTGGGACATGTGGCTCTGGCAGTAGTAGCAGCAGCATGGTGTGTGTAAGGGTGTCCTGGTGTTACATGAGGTTGGGGAGACACACTGATGCAAGGGAGGGTGGGGAGACTCCTGTAGGTGTAGGGCACCAGGAAACTTACTCTCAGTGGCCAGGAGCGCCGGTCAGTGAGGGCTCGGGGGTGAGGGCTGGGCTGACGCCAATGGACGGCATCTTCGGGTGGGCGGGAACGAGTCAGGGGCACGCCCATACAGAATGTGCAACCTTCCCGCTCTAGGACTTCCTCTGCCTCCTGTCGCAACACTTTCTCCTGTTGCTTTCGTTTTAGCTGCTTCACAGAAGTTGGTTTATGTGATGGGCTAGCAGAGCGGGCATGGTGTGGGGGAGGCGGGGCACCTAAATGGGGGTCTGCATGGTAACTACTAAGTCTTTGGCTGGAGGAGTCACTAGGGTGGGTACATGAGCAGGGCATATTGTACTGTGGCATCAGGGCAGGGGCCCAGTTCAAACCAGAGGCACACTCCTCATGGGTGAGGGGAGGAGGGTCTGGGGGTGCTGGCAGCAGGGGTGGTGGACCAATATATTCCAAACCATGACCCATACCAGGAACTGTACTGTGTTCAATGTACGGTTGAACACCACTTTTCGCAACTGGTCCATGACTGTGTCTAATGGGGGTCACATTTTGTTCCTGAACCATATCCTCATTGTTATGGTAACCCACTAAATAAAACTGTCTATCAATTTCCGTGGTGGCAGGCTGGGGAGGACACTGAGAGAAGGCTGGAAGTGGTCGGACTGGTTTTTTCGTTGTAATGGGAGGTGGCATTATGGCAGCAGGATGTGAGTATTTTCTATTTTCATCAGTGGTCTTATATGGTATTGCAGAAACAGCGTCCCGGGCAACAAAAGATCTGCGTTGAGCCCAACGAGGTGGAGGGGCTGGGGGTTGACTGGGGGTGCCACTTTTGGTGTGGGGAATGAGTGGTATATGGTCACCTGGAAGGCCAAGAAGTGTTGCTGCTGGGTCCTCATCAGATGTGTTGACACAGAGGGCTGGAGTTGCATAGTATTCACCAGAACTGCAAGAGAAAGTATCTGGACCTTCTGGGTCACTGAGAGGTGAGTGTGTGTTGTCTGCAGCTACACGACCACTTTGCACATTGTATACTCCTGCATAGCTTTCATCCGCCACTACCACTGAGGTTGGCCGATCTGAACGAGTGTGACCAAGGGGTACATGGTTTCTGCCACGTGGGGAGTCCTCTGACACCTGACCACTGCTAGAGCTTGACTTTTTCCCTTTTCCTTCACTCCTTGGTCCTAAATATTTACTGGCTTTTCTTAAGCTGTTCTTAAAAGCAGTAACGAAATTCTTATCGGAGCGATGAGATGCAGAAGGTGATGTGCTGCTGCCATAACCTCTCATATCCCCTTCACACTCACTCTCATCAGCCACATAGTCTCCCGGTGAGAGGCTGGCTGCATCTTGGGTCTCAGACAGAGGCTCAACATCACTGTATATGTCTTCATCCTCATCATCTTCAAATATAAACATAAGAGCTCCTTGTCCCTCAAAGTTCTGGAAATCTTCTAAACCGTCAAAATCAACTGAAGCCATGTCCCCCTCATGCCAGATATAGCCCAAAAGCAGTTGATCCTCCCCACCCCATACCACTGGCTCAATGTCTGGCTCTGATCCATCCTTTACTTCACTATCATCAGGTAAGAATTCCTCATTTGCTGGACTCACATCATCCAGACAGCACAAAGGGTTCGAGCTGCCAGCTATTTCTACTTCTTCCTCCCCATCTTCACCCACATACAAATCGTCTACATCATTTAAGGTTTCCACTGGCAAATTAAGGCTGCTCAAGTCAAGATTTTCCTCACAGTCTCTGCTATTGGAATTTTTATCACCATTATGTTTGTTCAGTATACGAGAACTCTTAGGTCTTTTTTGATCCAAAGAACGACACCTACGATCCCCAGGTTTTAGCTTTATTCTGGTTTTGACAAACAAAAAGTCTGCAGAGTCACTTGAGGATAAAGCTTCAGAGTCACTCTCAGATTCACTACCCGAGTCCTCATATTCTTGCACCTCCAGACGGGTCATAAGGCTCAGGTGTTTGGTTTTAGTTGAGGGTGTGGCAGGGAACACGTCAGGCAGAGTTGATATCTTCATTGCCTCTATATCCTGTGACCTTAATATTGTTGGCATGATAGATGATCCACTCTTCCTCTCCTCTCTGGTGGTTTCTGTTGCCTCGCTACCTGTGCCACCAAGCTCCAGCTCAAACTTCTTCAGCTTCTCCTCTAGTCGTCGCATATCAGCATCCATAGTGTCAAAGTCCTCATCACTTTCATACCCTGTTGGTTCCTCTTCATCACTTTCTGGCAAGTTAACTGCAAGGAGTGCCCGCCACTTGACCTCCTCCTCATCTTCATCCAATGGTAGGAGGTCTCGACGAGCTACAGGACCTCCGCCAGATGTCCACCAGGTTTCTGATCCTGTGGATGATGCAGAAGCTGAGGCCAGCAAATCAAGGTCTGTGATACGACTGCTAGAAGATGCTGAGCCATCTTCCCCAACCTCACTCTCAGGTTTGGTAGTGACTCCAAGTAGGTGGCGGCTATCTCGATTTGCACAGCTAGACACATCTGTGGTTCCCTCTGACATATGACCAACAGACTGAGAGCCTGACCTGTCTGAGCCTGATGTCAGGATTTCAGAGTTTCCTGGAATAAGTGTTCCATGTTCAGAGGAATTTGTCATCTGTAATATGGTTGGAGAATCTCTTTTCTCAGATACTGGGAAAGTGATATTCTCATCAGCTGCTATACTGCTAATCTCACCTTCCACATCTACCTGAGTTTCCATGCACTCCGTACCATCACTGGCATCAACATACTCCTCATCAGCTTCATCCTCATAGGGGTGAAATGTGCTGGATTCAGCAGGAGTTTCAACACGAACAATAGTAGCAAGACTGGCTGAGCTGTGGCTGAACCCTTGACTTGGTTCTGGGCTGATCATTTCCAGTGCTTGTTCATATTCTTCCACAGACTCCTCTCTAACCATCTTGCTTCTTTCTGATTTGGGAAGATCAGTATCGGTGACCACAATGCGTAATGGTATACATCTCCCTCTATCACTGGTGGTCGATTTAAAAGACACAGAATCAGACTCTGATATGGGAGATATTTCGTCATGTGACACAGACACTTTGCCAGCCACTCGTTCTCCACTACTAAACCGACTCATAGGAGATACAGTGACGGCATTTCCTTTAATAAGGGACTCCACACACACATCATTCTCAACACTGTTTGGTTTATTTGTGTGTTCTACATGACTGTTTACTTTCAATTCATCATCGTCCATGTACTTGATATTTGCTTCACAGCCCATGAGAGGTGACGGTCTTTGTGGACTTTCAACAATGGGCATAAATTTTGAATCAGCACTGTCACATTCACGATCAGCCTCAAATGGCTCACTAAAGTATGTGTGAGGCATTTTCATATTTTTGTCCTGCTCTTCACTTGACACTGAAGATGTAAAGGAAGAGGATGGCTCATTCTTGGTTTCACTTACATCCGTCACAACAATATTTTCTGTTTCTTGCCAGTTTTCTGGTGGGGGTATACACATGTCCTCCCCTCGCAATACACTGTTTATCTCAGCATTACTTTGAGTATTCTCCTCTAATGAACTATTTTCTGTGTTCAGATGAGAATTATTAATTTCATCACTGTGATATGTTAGTTCACTTTTCAAGTTAGTAGATAAGGTATGTGTATCATCGTATGTCTCTCTGTCACTAGATACAACCCTTGCCTCATTCTCATTTATAAGTTTATCTGAATAAGTTTTATGGTTCGAAATACTCGGCTCCTGCTTTTCTGACTGATAGTCGTTCTGTGATGGCAAAATCTCACTACTCTGCTGTGAAGATACAGCATCCAGTGACAACAGGTGGGTGGCAGCAGCTAAGGGACTTATTGAACTATCTCCAAAGGAGTCAATAGTTATTTTGATCTTGTCCTTCAGTGCTGCATCAAGTGGGAGGACAACGGGACGACCATCAAGTTGTGTAGCACCGTCAGTCTCACTATTGCTGCAACAAGTACTAGGTGGTTTGGCCTCTGTTGTAGGGGCTTGAATGCTGTGTGATGCCCCAGGGAGTTCAGTGTCATCACTCCTCACACGGGAGGCAGACTTGGACCTGGTTGAGGCGTGCTGGGGTGCGGGTGTGAGTGGTTGAACGTGGCCGAGTGAGGAGATTCTATGTCGCGTTACACGATCAGCTGGTAAATCTCGCAGATGGTGTTGTTGCTGCACCTTGTTACCACAGATGATGTCGAGGGGGAAGCGTGTGGAGCGGGGCCGCATTTGACTGCCCACCTGTTGCTGCCTGGTGAGTAGGGCAGCCCGCTCACTGATGTGTGCCCCCAGTCCCCCTCCTCCTCCCCCTTCACCAACACTCCCTTCACGACTCCTCACACCCACTGACACCCCACTCCCACGCCTGCATACCACTTCACTACCCTGTTCAACCACACTGCTTCTGGCCTCTACACCATCAGCCTTATTCATTAATAGGGTAAAGGCATCTTCACTCGCTACAGCTACACCAGCACAATTTTCTTTACTACTGGCTGCTGTAATCATTTTCGAATCAGTCAATCCACTCTCATGATCCTTTTTCTTATTACTAATATGTACACAAACAATCTCTGTATCGACATCACCACCCATTTCCTTATTACTGTTTATACTAACCAATTTCTCATCAACTACTCCACCACTATCACTCTCTTCCTTACTGGTGTTTACAGCAGCCAGTTCTCCATCAATCACTCCCTCATCGTCACAGTCGACGTATTTTTTAGGTTTCTTATCACAGTTCAGATCTTCCGGGACGGAGAAATTATGAGAACCATTTGAGTCTCGTGGTGGGTGAGGCACTACTGCAACACTGTCTCCATGCACCAGGTAGGAGTGACTTGGGGGAGGTGAGGGAGAGTGTCTGGTGGCCTGAGGCGGTGAAGGTGTATGACGCCTTACATTAACATGCTCTGACGCCACATCTGTCTGTGACAACCCAGAGACAACGGCACCGATATCAACACACACATCGTTGTTCGTATTCTGTATATTGTTTACTTCTGAGTTTCTCTTTTCACCGTCTGTGTAATTTTCGTACAGATCATCCGAGACTTTGTTTATATTTACGAGAGTATCTGGGATTACGTCTGTAGAGTGTGGAGTATCTTCATCACAACCAGACTGTTGTGGTTGGGTGTGAAGTGACTGTGTATGTGACAGTTCGGGTTGTGGAACTATTTGATGAGGAGGCTGAAACTGTGTGAGTTCTTCGGAAGAAACACGCTGAAGTTGTGAATAGTTGTGAAGCGACTTTTGTGTTTGTGAGAATTGTTGTGAAGCGGCGTCAAGAGGATGGCTATGTGTTTGTGTTAGGTGTTGTTGTTTTAGCTGGGGTGGTGACACAGTTTCTACAGTGACTGGCAACACGACGGCTAGCGAAGTTTCACTTTCCTTCAGACACTTGTCATCATGGCCTGTCAGTGACTGGGAGGTGTGGCTGACTACATCAATTGGTGTTGTTGTTGTTATTATTTTTGTTACATTATCTGTGGTAGTGGTCTCTTGAAGTAAACTGTTTCCTGGGAGACAAACTTCATCACACAATACTTCATGCTCTGTTTTCTCTGTGTTTCTGTTCTGTTCCGCAGTCTGTGATATGGTGACTGTCTGCTCTGTTTTGTGTCTGGCAATGGGTACTGTATCTCTGCTGTCCTCTGCTGTATAGTTGGTGGTGACTGCCTGATCTGCTTTCTGTTTGGTGGAATATGTTTTATCTATCTCATGATCTGCTCTCTGAGTAGTGGAAACAGTATACTCTGCTTCCTGTAGAGTAGAAGTTGTTGCATCCCTGCTCAGATCTGCTTCCTGTGTTATGCTGTCTGCTTTATCTCTGCCCTGCTCTGATTTTTGCTTTTTGGTGCATGCTCCACTTTTGCTCTTTTTCACTTTACGCTTATTAGGTGCACCTGTATCTCTGCTTTCCTCTGCTTTCCGTTTTGTTAATACCGGTGATGCTGTGATTTGTTCAGTCCTCTCAGTGCTCGAGTCTGCTGTATCTCTGCTTTTCTTAGTTTTACGTTTTATTGGAGCTGGTGATGCTGGACTCGGCTCTACTATCTCAGTATTATCATTAACTTTATCTCTACTCTCATCCGTTTTAGGTGTTGTGAGGTCGGATATTTTCTCTGTTATATCCACTACTCTGTTTTCTTCTACTTCATACGCTGACACATCTGCTAATTTGTCTTCCTCTGTTGCACCTGTTGTAAAATCTGGTTCTGTGGCCAGCTCAGGTGCGACGGAGGCACGGGTAGAGGCGTCACAGAGGGCACCACCAACATCATCTAGTGACGGAGGGGTGCAGGTGGCTAGAAATTCATCTGCCAAGGTCATTTTTACTTGCTCACCATTACTCTCACCACTATCACCAACAAAACTAACATCACCACCAACATAAACACATATGTCTGGTGAAGGCTGTAAAACATTGCTGCTCACTATTTTATCGTCACTAACTTCTTTACTTCCTTTTCGTTTTACAGTGACATTTTTACGGGCAGTTTTTGCTGTTTTATCTACGCCTTTTTTGTGCAATTTATTCACGTCTCTGTCACGAGCTTCATTTACATTTGTGTCATGGGATTCAGTTACGGATTTGTTGTTCACATTATTTACTAAGATTACGTCATATACAACAGAGACGGGTTCAACAAGCATTTCATTGATGTCTGTGTGATGTGTTTCAGAGGGTAAAGTTGCTGTAGGCTGTTCGTCATCACAACACGCACTAGAGAGCACAGCTGACTTCCCGGCTTCGTCACTGAGAGAGACTGGGGATGAAAGTGTAGATAACTTACTTTCTCGTAGAGGGAGTGAGGAAATATTACCATCATGTAGAGGGAGTGACGAAATATTACTGTCTTCCAGTGTGAGTGATATTTTATTATCTCTAAGAGGAAACGAGGATTTATTGCTTTTACTCTCTTGATGGGGAAGTGAGGAAATATTATTTTCTTGAGGAGGAAGTGAGGAAATGTTATTATTGTATAGATGCTGTAAACATAGTGTATTGTCTCGTATGGGTTGTGATAAAAATTTCGGTTGTGACAATAGTTTATTATCTTGCAGGGTGTGTGAAGACAGTGTATTATACGGTGGAGTATGTGATGGTAAGTGAGTGTGTTCGGGAAGAGTGTGTTTAAGGAGGGTGTTATCAGGCTTCTCCTCCTCTCCCGCCACCACCCACTGCTGTGTTTCCGGGCCCAGACGTTGAGGGCTGCCATGACCTTCCGGTGTCGGCGTGACTTCCCGTGATGAACTGGGGGATGTTTGCCTGGGTGTACTGGGGGTGGTTTCCCTGGAGCTACTGAGAGTGTCGTCAAACCGCCTGTACGGCCTTGGACCCAAAGTGTTAAATTCATTGAGTTTTAATGTTGTTGCTGATGATGAGAGTGATGCCCAGGGTGGTGGTGCCGGCGACTCATCACTTGCCATACGACTACTGTGCCACGACACCAGACCAGGCATGAGGGAAGCCGGTGGTGGCGCCCCAGGCAGGTATTCCCGCTGCCGAGGGGAAGCCGGCTCAGACACTGCAAACTCCTGAAGGCCACCTGACGACCCGATTGGTGCTTGTGTACAGGGAGTTAATGAGTCGAGGCGTAGTGGGTGAAGCTTCCTGGGTAGTGTGTGGCTGCGGTAGAGTGGGTAGGGGTCACGTGAGTACGGCCGGGTACCCAGGTTGACCCCACATAACTTAATAAGACCACTACCACGATCACCTTCATCACTCTCACGGTACATCTGCATATCACACATGTCTGAATTCCTGTTGGGTCGTTGTGTTTGCCACGTGTTGTCGTCCTTTACCCTGAAGTTTACGTTATTGATGTCTCGTGAGGAGGAGTTTTGGTTACTCCCAAACATCGGCACCAAGTTACGCACCTTGACATTATCAGTGTCAGTGACCTTGAAACTGTATATCGAGTTGGTTATCCTGGGTACAGCAGGTGAATGTGGCTGGAGGGCCGTGCATGAAGGCTCGGTGCCCGCCATGTTGCTGCCACTGCTCATGGTCACTAGTTCACCACAACTATTTATAGCAGTGTGCCAGTCCTGCCCGGCCAGGACCAGCCGCCATTCCTCAGCCTCATTGTTGTGGGAATAGTGTGTGGCGCCGTAGAGAGGATACTGCCACACCAAGTCCCCCACACACACTTCAAGTGATCCTACCAGCTGCCCCGGCCACTGCGCGTCGTGTGCCTCCCCCACCGTGCCATGACCACGACTGCCCGCCGCCCCGACACCAGTGCCAACCCATCCTGGCACTTGGCACTCATTCTCACGCTGCCACCGGGCCAGGTCGTACCAACATGGCCCTGTCGCACCTCTCTCACCTCTAGTATGGTCCAACCCCAATGTCACGCTCACTGGGGCGATAACACCTGCCTTATCAGAGGGGGAGATAAGTGTGTCATCTTGGGGTAAGTGACCAAAGGGGACATACTCAGAAGGGGAGTGTTCAGAGGGGGAGTGTTCAGAGGGGGAGTGTTCAGATGAGGAGTGTTCAGAATGTGAGTGGTGTGAAGAGTCAGTTGAATTATTATGTTGAAGGACAAGGGCTGGTCGGGCACGGTACACTCCACAAACACCTCCACAGTCTTCCACCTCGTCCTCTACTCCTGTAGCTGTCTCCCACCTACCCTCTTCTTCCTCCTCCACCTTCTCTTTTACTTTATTCTTCTCCTTTTTAACTCGTTCCCTCTCTTCCCCTTCCGTTTCGTTTTCCATCTTCTGTTTCACCATTTCTTCCTCCTTCACTCCCTCCTCTTCTACCGTTATTTCCTCCTTCACACCCTCCTCCCTTCCCAACAACATTTCTTTCTCTACTCCCTTCTCCTCCTCCTCTACTTCCTGCCACTCCTTCAAACTACCAGACCCTCCTCCCCGACTGTTTACACCCGCAGATGTGTGTGGCTCTACAACACTAGGGCAGGAAGAGGTGGCACTACGAAAAGATGTGGCACTGTCGCAGGAAGGGGTGGCACTACGAAAAGATGTGGCACTGTCGCAGGAAAAGTGGGATGTAATTATTCTCCCCTCCTTCCTCACCTTCATCACAACACTATCACCATCACTTAATAATATTTCACTACGAGCTTGACTTTCACTCTCATTATCATCATCATCATCATCATCACCGTCATTACTTCTGTAGCGTTTATTATTTTCTTCACTTATTGTATTACTGTTATTTTTTATTTCCTCGCTTGGCTCATTTTTCTCACAACTATCCACATTTCTCTTACGTTTATCACATTTATTCCTTTCCTCATTTCCATTACCTTCAATTATATTACTTTTCACATCATTGTCAATCTCTTCTGTTTTCTTATTTTTATCATCTTTGTTACTTTCTAGATTTGTAATACTTTCCCCACTTCTCATACTTTCATCAGTATTACTTTTATCACTATCCTTACTTTTTATAATTCTGCTACTTTCATCACTCTCCCTTTTTTCATTTATCTTCCTTCCCTCACTCTTACTCTTTTCATATCTCTTCCTTTCCTTACTCTTACTGTTATCATTTCTCTTCCTTTCCTTACTTCTTTTACCCTGCCTTCCACGCCTTGGTAGCGATGGTTCCGAAGGGGGACAGTTATACTCATCACGGCCTAGGAATGTTCCCTGTATTCTGGTATGCTGAGGAGGGGAGGAAGTGGGAGCAGGGGAGCACTGTTTTGCCCCGACGGATAAACTGAGGGAAGCCTGGGGTGTCGTAAAGTCCATAGTCCGCACCGCCACACCTTGGGAATCCGACCTTATGGTTGGCTCGGGGTCTGGTGATAGCAGTGGCAGCTGTTGGGGGCATATGGGATAGGGAGGGGGCAGGGTGGGACCATGGAGTGGACGTGAGGGGGTGGAGGAAGAGGGGAGAATAGGTGGACTGAGGGGAAGTGAGGGGTAGAGCAGGTCTGGTGGAGAGGAGGAGGAGGAAACGGGGAGGTGAGACGTGGGATATGAGCTGCTAGTGGGATGAACTTGACTGATGGACGTGAGTGTTGGACAGGGTTGGTGGTGGTCGTCTTGTTGTTGTTGGTGGTGGTGTTGGTGTTGGTGGTCGTCTTGTTGTTGTTGTTGTTGTTGTTGTAGGTAGTGTTGTTGGTAGTCGTCTTGTTGTCGCTGTTGTTGGTGGTGGAGACAGCGGTGTAGGTGTTGATATTCTGGGTTGGCAACTGGCATTACAGTGTATACAGCCCCGCTAGGAGGAGTGTGGTGGGACGATGGAGACACTATATTAACCCCAGGCTCCCCGTCCTTCCCTGAGGCACTGGTGGTGGTGGTGGTGGTGGCGGTAAGGTACTGTTGTGCCCTAGTTATTACGTCACTGGCACAGCTGCTCACGTCACTGCCAACACCACTACACTCCTGTCTTGTACCCTCCTCCACACCTTCGTCTGCACACTCCACATCACTCCCACTTCCACATAGTCGTGTAGTAGTCTCCACACGTCCGCCCTCGCACTCCACATCAAGGCCACTTCCACCACTGCCTGGCACGCACTCCACCTTCACTTTACCACCACACTCCTCTATCCTTTCATCTGCATAAGTCTCATCATTGCCACCACCACCATCACTAACATATTCATCACTGTCTACTGATTTCTGGGAAGCCAATGACACACTTCCCTTGTTGACATGACGGCCACTCTGGGTGAGGGTATTTTGGTCACACTGTAGCCTCACTGAAACGGTCCCTTCGGCGTCGCAACCAACACACACTTCACTCTCTTCATCGTCCTCAGGGTTAATTCCTCCATATATCGGTGATGTTGTTTCTTGAGTAATGACTGTTCTTTGTCTTTCATCTTCGTCACTGGGGTTAGAAGTTACTATATGTGTGTCTACGGGTACCACTTCTTCATTAGAGCGTTCCCCTTCCATCCCATACGTAGATGTGATGTCTGTCCTCTTTTCTTTGTACTTGTTGCAAACACAGAGTGAATCTACGGGTACTCCTCCTTCAGTAGTTTGGTGTCCTTCTGTTACATATACAGGGGTGATATCTATCCTCTCTTGTTTGTCATCGACGCCAGAAACAGATACGTCTGAATAAAGCAACACTTCTTCAGTAGCCTGGCGTCCTTCTGTCACACACACAGGGATCCCAGGACAGCTATTGTGGTACTGCATGTATGGGTGTGAGACAGAGGGACGAGGTGGCACTTGGTGGGAAGGTTGACTGGGCACTGGTGGCGGGGCGCGGGTCCGGGCACTTCCATCCCCGTCCCTCCCTCCCTCCAAGGTATTATCCGTATTGCTAGGGGCCCAGTGCTGGTTCGGGGGCGGAGGCTGTGGCTTGTGTTGTGACTGTAACTCTACTTCTGGTGAAAATGAGAGTTGTTGTGCGTGTGACTGTGGATGCGACTTGGGAAGAAGGGGTTGTGGTTGTGAATGTAGCATTGGGTTGACAACTGTCCCATCACGACAATCAGCTACACTAGAGACGAATGTGTCGCAACCCTCTGCATCCCTTGTATTATTTGTGTTAAACTGAGTGTCTTCATAGCCAACCGAACACACAGACGTAGTACCAGACAAATGGGAAGGGCTGCTTTCAAACAGATGTGTATTTTCTGTTTTATCTATTCCTGTGGTTGAATTACTTATCTCTAACACATCTGCAGATTCCGATTCAGAGGGCAATTCATCCATCCCCAACACAAGCCGAAGTTCAGTTACCAATTCATCCGATTCAGATTCTATATTCCCCAAGACTGGTAGAGTGTTGTGGTGCCCAGCTGATGGTATATACGGGCGGTGAGTCAATTCGTGGGGCGTGACGGGGGCAGGCTCGTATCTAGGCCCCAACTCCTGGCACTGCACCATATTGTGTCTCTCTACCTCTACCTGGGATGATATGGCACTTCTCCCCTCTACTTGGGATAATGTGGCACTTCTTTCCTCTATCTGAGATGTGTCACTCCTCTCCTCTATCTGAGATGTAGCACTTTCCTCTTGGGACGTGGCAATCTTCCTCTCTATCTGAGATGTGGCACTCCTCTTTAACTGGTATGTGCCACTGATCTCTTCTTGGGATGTGGCACTCTTTTTCTCTGCTTGGGATGTGGCACTCGTCACAATACACTTCTCCTCTCCTGCAGTACATAGAATATCATCCCCATCCCCACTCCCATGTTGTTCATAGGATAGGTTGCAGTGCCACATCACGCCTGGGGGAGAGAGAGAAGGTGATATCTCCAGTCCTTCGTCAGCAGCCTCAGCGGGTTCTTCTCTCTCAGTCGCTTCCACCGCAAATGAGGAGCCAGAACCCTCACCCGACCCCATGCTCCAATATTCGTATTCGTCTGACGCGTAGGTATTGAGGCTAAAAAAGGAATCATTGTCGTCGTTGTCACTCTCGCTGTCGGAATAGAACTCCCCACGAGCCAACTCCATATCCACACTGGAGCAAGGGCTACTACTACTACTGACGGGGGAGGCGGTGGTTAAAGGGACACCAACATGGAGGACGTCGACGGTGGAGGCTTGTGTATTATTCATGATGCTGTAAGAAGGGAGGTGCCTGTGGGTCGCCGCCGCAATACTACCCTGACTCATATTTCCCGTCGAGTGGTAGGAGGCAGTAGTAGTGGTGGTAGTTGTGGTGGTCGTAAAGGAGGAGGTGGAGGTGGTGGTCGTTGTCGTAAAGGAGATGGAGGAAGTAGTAGCTATGTTGGTAGTGGTGGTAGTGTTGGCTGCAGTGTTTGTGGTGTGGATAGTTGCAGGGATGTTGGTGTTGGTGGAAGCTGTGATATTGGTAACACTGGTAGAGGAAGGAATGGTAGTGGTAGATGCAATAGTGTCGGTGTTGTGGTCAGATGGTACCAGAGTAGAGGTGGGGAGGTTGTGGGGAGAGAGGGGGGAATGCGAGGAAAGGGGGGAATGCGAAGTAAGGGAGGGCTGAGAGGTGAAGGAGGACTGTGAGATAAGGGGGGGCTGCGAGGTAAGGGGGGACTGTAAGGGGAGGCGTCCCGGGCCGTATACACCTGAACAAATAACACAACACAACTCTGGTCCTACAGTTGGCAAGGCCTCACCTATCGTCGGGGGCCAGGTACCCTTTAGATGTGGGCAGGGGGCACTGGCACTACTAACTGGGTCTTCTATAATAGGCCTAGGTGCCAACAGTGGTGAGAACGTGAGCCTATGTGCGAGGGTAGTGAGGGGTGCCACTATTGTTACTGCATCATCCACTCGACACGAACAGGTTTTAGGGACAGAACTGGTTTGTGTATGTGCAGAGACGTCTTCACTGTCAAGCCTCATCGCTGTGTCCTGATGTCCTTCTGACTCATCCTTAAATATAAACTTCTCTTTGTATTCCATTTCAGATGAATATTCCAACTCCTCTGTGGAAATTAAGGCATCTGTGGATTTCGAATGATTTGTGAATAACAAATCATCTGCATATATAGGGTTACCAAGTGAGAAAGATTTTAATTCTCTGGATCTTAACTCCTCTGTGGGCTTTGACTCCTGTTTGGGCTTCAACTTGTCTGTAAAATTATTAGAATTTTCTTTGGAGTTTGCTGACCCTGATAAACGAATAATTAACGTGTGTGAATGAGTGGCATGGCGGTCCAACTCAGCTGAAGATGAAGCAGAGGTGTGTGGTGATGAAGATGGTGTTGTCATTGCTGTTCTTTGTGGTGTTGGTGGTAATGTTGGGGATAGTGTTCTTGTTGTTGTTGTTGTTGTTGTTGTTGTTGTTGTTGTTGGTGGTGGTGGTGGTGGTGGTAGTGGAGGTGTAAGGGCAAGCGTCGTTAATGAGTTTTGTGACAGCTCGGAGCCCTCATACTGACAACTGATCGTCAGGGAGGGCGTGGCTTGTGATGGCTGGTGTCTCTTTGAAGATCCGACTGCGGTATTGGTGAGTGTGGCCTGGGAAAGCTGTGAGGTGGAAGTTGGTGGAAGTATAGTGGAGTGTAGGTGTACCGGAGTGCTGGTGCTGGTAGTGGGTGTGGTGGTAGTAGTGGAGTATGGATCTAGTGGTGTGGTATTGCGTAAATTAAGCGGTGTAATGGTGGTAGTGGGTGAGGTGGTGGTGGTAGTAATGGAGTATGCTTCTGGGTGTGAGGTGATGTGTGGTGGTTGTGGTATGGCAGTGTGTGAGGTGGTCGTGGAGTATGGGTATAGTGGTGTGGTGGTGGACTGCGACAGTGATCCGGTATAGTGTGTTTTGGTGGTACTAGTAGTGAGGGAAAGCAGTGAAGAAGTAGACAGTGAGCGTTGTTGTTGTTGTTGTTGCTGTTGTTGTTGTTGTTGTTGTGTAGTGAAGTGATATTCTGGTGTGTTGGGGTTTGGTGGCAATGCATTATGACTTGTTTGTGATATATTGTTTAAATAAATATGTGGTATAAAATGCATTAGAGGCTTTGAATGTACGATGGGTTTAATGAAATGTATTAGCTGGTATGTGTATGGTGGTGATGTGGTGAAAAGCTGAACTTGTTTGGTGTTGGAGCTGGGATGTGGCAAGGATGTGGTGCAGGAGTGTGGTGACGGTACTGTGGTGGTAGGTGGTGAATTACAGTGTGGTAGCTTCATAGTGGAAGATGAAGAGGAATAGGAAGGTTCAGTTGTTGTTGTGTGTGGTACAGATGTGGTTGTTGGGTGAGGAGGGGCTGAATGTGACGCGGATGTGGTAGAAGATGGTAGTGTTTTTGTGGAGCATAATGGTAGTGAGGAGAAAGTGTGTGGTGTCAGAGTGGTCGAATGTGTTGTCAATGTGGTGGTAGTAAGTGTTGTCAATGTAGTGGAGGTGTGAGGTGATAGTGTGATGTTGGTGTTATGAGGTGTGTTAGTGGAGGTGTGAGATGATTGTGTGATGGTGTTATGAGGTGAGGTAAGAGGGTGTGTTGGTGGTGGCGCCGTGGTTGTGTGTTGTAACCAGACGCCGCAGTAAGGTACGAGGGAGCCATGTGAGGGGACAGGGTGACGCGTCATCATTGTAGGGGACGGGCTGGCTGCTGTTGTATCCGAGGGGCTTGGTTGGGGTGATGAAGGGGCTGCAGAAGGTGATGGCGATGATAATAATGGTAACGGAGATGATGGAGGCAGTGGAGGAAGATCGGAGATGGGGTCACCACGAACATGTAGTGTGTGGTCGGTTAAAGTGGGATCGCCAGCAGGAACTTCAAACCCCTCGGTCGTATCACAGTATTCCTCTTCCTCCTCCTCTTTCTCTTCCTCCAGTAGAGCCTCGCACGATGCTAGGAGCTCATCTGACGACCACCTGGTGACGGAGGAGGAGGAGGTCTCACCCGTGACACTCCCCTCCTCCAGGAGAGACTCGTATGCAGCCAGGAGTTGTGCATCGCCTTCCCCAGCCAATGCCGTATGCAAATCCTCATCACCTGCACGTGACATGTTCTTTATTTATGGTGGACTGGCCGGCACTAGTCCGTCACCCATCCACTGATTACACTCACCACAGATCACTCCATCACACAACAACGATCAAACAATACGCAAACGCTCTAGACGACTGGTACACTGTCACTTTAACACTGCACTTGGAACAGGTCTAGTCACCACATGGATAAGATCTTAACTATACCATTAAACGTTCCTGGAAACGCTCAGTACTGGCACTTGAATATGTTTTGAACATTACAAAAAATGCTCGAGAACGTGTGAAAAATCGAAGGTCGTTAATAAATTGTGGGTAGGAAACGTGTTCACTGCACTCTGACTAAAAGAGGGCGTATTGTGGTCATTGCGGGCGTAGAAGTGAAAGGGAAAGGGCGTGCGTGCGGAGTGAGGGTGGCGTGGCGGAGGGCGTACAAGAGACTGGCAGGCAGGGGTGGCGCCGACCCCTGCCAGCTCTTGTGGTCGTCACCTTTGGCTCACGTCACCAATTCACACAGTCCCGGTACACCCCCTCCACCAGTCCTGTGTAGGGCAGACCACAACACGTCACACACCAGGCCCAAGTGATGGGTAGCAGCCATGATAGGGCAGGGTAGGATTAAACATGGCTGCAGGTAGGGTAGGTCAGGGCAGGTTCATGTGGCAAGGACAGTAAACAGAGCGGTGAAGGAAGGCCATAACATATTGCGCTGTTGGTCCACATGGCGAGATAGAAGATAGGCAGGCAGCAAAACATGGTGGCAGAAAAATTATACTGAAAGAAATATAATAATCTCAAACCCGGCGGAATAATAGAAAAGGATTACCGGTACAATCCAACCCGTTGCTTCTTGGTCCATGTATATATAAAGATGATCTGGGATAGTCATAAAGCTAACATTCTTGCCAAGGTTCAATTTAATAGCAGTTAATTTTCCCTGAGTAATCTAGGGATCGCACAAACAGAAGCATAAAATTTAGCATAAACAAAAACGAAACTCGCCCTACAGTCGCTGAGAGCCAGGTGATAATTCAAGCAAGTGAGACAGCAGCAGCAGCAGCAGGTGTGCAGCTGGTTTCTACAACACTCATATCTCACACAATCATAAAGTATTCTGATTCACCAATCGTAACAGCACTATAGGATTCACAGATCACGTGGAAAGCGGACCAACCAACCAACCAACAACACAATCTATAAGGTACCAATAAACTCAGATATATATATACTGTATGTGAGGGGTAACTTAAACTTAGATAAGACGTCAAGTGACAAGACGACGACGGTGGCAGCGACCTCCCCTAACCTACCCAAGGGTGGTTTGTCACTGTCCTGGCAGCGAGAGGGTTGAGATGGCACCCCACGTAGCCAGGCACCCATACCTGTTTTCACACTACCACTGCTTCTTCTACGCCACGCTGCTACCTACTTACCTACCTACCTACCACTTCACACTCACTTACACTCATTCTTCTCTGCTCTATTTACTCTTGTTGCTACTTACTCCTATTCTCACTTTCTCTCCAACACGCTTCAATTCTGTTTCTTACACCCTACTTCTCTTATCTCACCCTCCTTCCTCCACCCTCATTTACTCCTCTAACACACGGGGACATTCACCACCAAACAAACAAAGAAACAAATACAGCTAC
The DNA here is from genome assembly GCA_034508575.1 of Petrolisthes manimaculis. Taxonomy (NCBI): domain Eukaryota; kingdom Metazoa; phylum Arthropoda; class Malacostraca; order Decapoda; family Porcellanidae; genus Petrolisthes; species Petrolisthes manimaculis. The sequence goes on from JAWZYT010000206.1 coordinate 276,244, forward strand.
AAATGAGACAACACAAAACAATAAAGTAGCAGACTCCCCATACCGCCTTCCCATAGTATACTACCCGGAGTGAGGGGTGAACCTGGGGGAATTCCGGGTCGACCCCCTCCTACTGCTGGGGACGCCTTACACTACATTTGACCCACAACCATCACTTCTGGCCATGTTTAGGGAAAAGTACATACATACATACATACATACATACACACATACATACCACAGATCTCAGACACGACACCGCGATGGGTAATCAATCAATCAGTGGTTTAGGTATCTTTACTTAGGGAGGTCATCAATTGTGAGTGAATTGGTGGGCTTTTGATTCCTCCATACCTTGTCAAACTCGAAGCAACACTGAACTGAACCATGACAAGAGAAAAGCAAACCACATGATAATTATTGTAGCCAGTATAATGCCAACTTCACGATGATGATATACTTTGGGATTCCACAGTAAAATTATCATTCAGAGTCTTGTAATATTCGAAGTTTCTTTTTCACATTGTCTTTCCAATTGAGGCTTTCCAATGCAATAGACAAGTATGATGATCTAGATGAAAGCAATAATGGGCTCTCCTACTCAAATATTATAATCATTTACTTTCCACTTTCCTTTGCGACTGATATCACTCACTCCCACGCTCTCTCTCTCACTCTCCTGTTTTTTTTTTAAGTCGTGTGTAGTGAAAGGGGCAAGAAGGGGTGGGGGGTGGGACATGGGTGTGAATAGTGTACGAGGGAGGTGTGATAGAGTTAAGGGGAGTGTGAGGCAAAGGTATAGGACACTTATAGTTAATGGGAAAGGAGAGATAGACGAAGGTGTGGTTAGATAGGGTAGGTATAGGGTCAGTGGGAGGAGGACTAGGATGAGGAGGATGAGGAGGAGGAGGAGGGGGAGGATGAGGATGAGGAGGATAAGGATGATGATGAGGAGGGTATGTAAGGCTCGGTGGGGCAGAATCATGGGGGGCAGGGTTGGGAAGGTGGTTTAGGTAGGGCAAGTCGTGGTGAGGTAGGAAAGGTATCCATCGAAGGGCTCCCTGCCAAGCTGCCCATCATGTCCTCTCCCTCAGGCACACACACACACACACCTCACAGCTGGTGGTCTGCTCCCCGCTGCCTGGTTCATCACTAACATACATACATACACAACTAGTTATTTATCCGCTTTCACTTAAAGGGGATTTAGTGGTTAAATAATCACTCATGCTCATATAAACAAAACGACTATGGTGAAAAGACATAACTCATTAAATA